>LR812521.1:80001455-80083955 GCA_903798195.1 Danio kyathit | reverse complement strand
TAAGTTGCAGGAGAGGGGAAATAGTGTGGCCGCTTTTAGGACTGCTTTTACGGGAGTTGTAGTCCATAGCGAGGGGCATTGTGGGTAGTGTAGTTCGACACGCATGCTGTGTGATGTGAGCTCTCGCTGTGTGCTGTGCGTGCGGTGAATTAGAGGGAGAAAGTTTTATCCGGTTTTGTTTTATGTTTACTTCAGTAATTCCACCCGGGAGCTGTTTTGCACTGTGAACCTGAAAACACTGAAATAAGTAAAAGAAGGGCATGCATCGAGTACTTTTGTCCGTCTCATCATTTGCTCGAGCATGAATTAACGAGCTGTTACTCTGCCGCCGGACATTGCGGAGAAAGTTACACCTATCATCATGCTTAAAACAAAGAATTAGAATTATTAAAGTGTCGATCGGGTGCGGATATATATATCAGATAAAATAATATGTGTGGGCGGGTAGTGGGTGGATGATTAGAATGAAGGAGCGGATTCGGGTGACATTTGAGCTGATCCGCGCATCTCTAATATATATATATATGGAAGCCCGTTTCCGCGAATGATAATAATATATATATATGAAAAAAAAAAACAATTTAAATAATAACAAAAGGTCAGAATTCTGAGTTTCGGCCACTGAATGATAAAAAAAAAAAAATAATGAAATTTATGAAAAAAAACTTTTAAATAAAACAAAAAAAAATTATAAAGTCAGAGTTCTGGAGGACTGAGGCGATAATTTGGTCTACAGTTTATGAGCTAATCGCAAAAGTTTTAGGGGGGCTAAGCAAAAATATAGGGAGACTAAAGCCCCCCTAAAATAGCCCTAGCAACACCCATGGTCAGAGGATAAACCTCAGCGGGTCATATATATTATATTCACTGCTCTACTCAGAGTGTGTGTCCTGTTTATAATGCAGATATCCACACACTCTTAACTCCAGCATCATTCTCTAGAGCAGAGTAGAATATAGTGTTGTGTTCAGACATAATGAGGAGAAATGAAGAGAGATTCTCCTGAAAACTGTGTAAAACTGAATAATCTTGTTTTCCTTTTGATGTCAGATTATTGAGCTGTTTTCAGGAGAAACTCTCTTCATTTCTCTTCATTATGTCTGAACACAACACTATATTCTACTCTGCTCTAGAGAATGATGCTGGAGTTAAGAGTTTGTGGATATCTGGACTTAAAATGAGACACACACCTGCATTTGTGCAGTATAATAATGCTGTTGGGGGTTTTTAGTGCAGGTCTGAAGGGTTACGAAGCGCCTGTAGGCGATAGAAGCGCTGTTACAGTACAATAGCTCTGCTGTATTTGTCTGTCCACAGTAAACCGCAGTAAAACACAGCTCTGTGCTAAAGTGGGTGACTGTTACTAGAGTAATGCTGTACTGTGCAGAGGCAAGATCTAACAGGCACATCTCCATTAAACACCTACTGTTGATCAGCGTTAACCCTTTACATCAGCCTGTGCTGAACAGTTCCTGTGTTTATCTGGAGTAAAACAGCAGACTATAGTATAGTGTGTGTGTGCAGAAATACACAGACAGCTGAGGGGTGCATTCTCAGTTTCTCAGACAGATCAGGAGAAGTGTGCAAGAATCTCTCTCTCTCTCGCACTCACACACACACACACACTACACCCAATACACTGATGATCAACAGTAAAGACGTCAAATCTTCCTCTTAATCCCAGCAGGGAACCCCTCATCAGTCAGTAACACATGATCATCTGCTGTTGTGGCTTCACAGTCAATAAATGAGATTATAATGGAAGTCAATGGAGCAGAAACAGCAGCAACATCACCAAAGGAGAGTCAGTCTGAACACAGTGTTGAGGAGTTGATCAAGATTCCCCAAGAACATGAGTCAGAATCAGATCATCACATTTGCTGGAACACAGAGAAACCTGTGGACAAATGAAGACTCAGAATCAACCCAGAGTGGAGGAAAACCACCCAACAGCACACCAGGGCTGTTTATTTATCTTGTTATCACCCCAAAATACTGGAGCAAGCTTCCCCTCCACATCAGACACGCTCCGTCTGTTTGAATCGCTTCTGGACCTGCACCTCTGCCCTTCAGCATTTGAGCTTTTCCATGTTGAGGCTTTGTCTTGTGTTTAGCTGTTCTGTATGAGCTGTACAGTCGACTCAGAGTGCTTCAAATGAATCGCCGCAGTAACGAGTCTTTAGCCGTGCCGGCGTGACGTCGATTCGTGACGTGTGCCGCTTTGTTTACGGATTTAAACGCGTTTGTGAGCTCGTGATCCTCTGCTGTTTGGCTTTGCTAAGGCCACCATCAGCTGTTCCTACACACATGCGGGAGACACTGGGGGAAGCTGAATAACCTAGTTATCCCTCCTGACATCAGATTATTCCTCGTCCTCCACTGTCAGATTATTGAGCTGTTTTCAGGAGAATCTCTCTTCATTTCTCCTCAGTATGTCTGAACACAACACTATATTCTACTCTGCTCTAGAGAATGATGCTGGAGTTAAGAGTGTGGAGATATCTGGACTAGAAACAGGACACACACTCTGAGTATGAATGGCATGTTTTTCTTGTAAGTCCCTTGAGATAGTCATCAGGTAGTGTGTGCGCGTGGCTGTGCAGAGGAAGTGCCCTTTGACCCCGGCGCTGGGCTACTGTACTCACCCAGAGCAGCAGCGGATATATGGAGGAGATCAGCTCATTACAGCAGGAGTCCCGCAGAGAGGGAAATATATCCACACACACACACACACACACACACACACACACACACACACACACACACACACAGCGCTGGAGTCCTGTACTCAGCAGAACACACTCACAATCACACACTTACTCTATATAGAGTATACGGCTCACATCTACTCTATACAGCTGGGAAATACACAACACAACTCCTGAAGTTACCACTAAACATAACACACATTCACTAGTGGTGTGACGGATCACAGATCTGTTGCTGATGAGGCTAAATGTAGAAATCTAACATTATAATGTGCACAGCCCATATTTATTCATTTATTTTCCTTCAGCTTAGTCCCTTTATTAATCAGGGGTCACCACAGCGGAATGAACCGCCAACTATTCCAGCATTCCAGCGGACGCCCTTCCAGTTGCAAGCCATCACTGGGAAACACACACACTCATTCACACACACACACTCATACACTACGGCCAGTTTAGTTGATCAGTTCCCCTATAGCACATGTGTTTGGACTGTGGGGGAAACCGGAGCACCCGGAGGAAACCCACACCAACACGGGGAGAACATGCAAACTCCACACAGAAACACACACTGACCCAGCCGAGGCTCAAACCAGAGACCTTCTTGCTGTGAGGCGACAGTAGGGGTGTAACGATACTCCAAACCGAACCGAAATATCGCGATACACCAACCACGATACGTATCGCGAAACTCTCGTGGCGGACCGCGATACTGTCACGCCCCCTGCTGCCCACTGTTAAGGTTGACGTCACTGGTCTATAATTGAACCAAAATATCTTTATTTTATCACATTTGATTAAAGTGTATTAGTAATGATGAGCTTTTGTTCTAAATATTATATTCTAATGTTTTAGAATTTAGAATAGTATTTTCCAAGTGCATGTCATGTCATGTGACTTGAGTGAGCGATCACACTCCATTACTACTGTATATGCAGGACGGCTGCTTCGCATATATTGAGATTGCAGATCCCCCAAACACATTTAAGTCTCCTGTTTGGGAACATTTTGGTTTTCCAGTGGAGTACAGGAATGGAATTCGTGTCGTAGACAAAGCGCACACTATCTGTCATAACTGTTTCACGAAACTTAATAAGGAATAACATTTAAAAAATGTGGTAAATTTCACAATGTGAGGGTGTACGCAAAAGACACCGACAACAGAACTGCCAACAAAAGGGATTTAACCCCTTACCTCGCTAGAAACTGATGAAAAGAAAAAAAGGTTTTCAGCGCCGTGCGCCTTATTTAAGGTTTCCGCTACATTCATTCATCCGTGGCGGGCCGCCACGCCAAAATTCATCCCGCCACGGCTACATTACAGCTTCTTATTTAAAGCATTTAGTCGTGTTTTTTATAGCGGATTATAAACGCACCAAAACATATTAGAGGTAAACAGCGCAAACTTTTCTGTAACCGTAGTGCTGTGCGCTATTTGTTCAAGGTGACATGCTGACTGACTCTCTGACAGACTGACTGACAGGTGCGTGAGTCTAGCAAACACCGCATAGCTTTCAGCAGTTTCCATAAGTATACTTTATTGATAAAGGTCAATGGCTTTGCATACAATGACTTTATCTTGCTGGAGTTTATAGCTGTTTCATTTTACTTCAGGACGCGTTGATGTCGGAAAACGCTCAAAAACACACTAAATCGCGCTTCAGCAGCGCTTACTGGAGAGCGCACGAGAAGATCTGCACTTGTCTTGAACGTGTAAATTTGAGTGCGTGCAAGAATT
Source organism: Danio kyathit (assembly GCA_903798195.1). Classification (NCBI taxonomy): domain Eukaryota; kingdom Metazoa; phylum Chordata; class Actinopteri; order Cypriniformes; family Danionidae; genus Danio; species Danio kyathit. The sequence continues at coordinate 80,079,509 of LR812521.1, read as the reverse complement.
TCTGTGCTCGAACAGAGGAAATCGGCGCGCAAGCAAAGAGTATCGCATGCTTGTATTACATGAATGCTATCTCAACTTGTTATACTGCGTGTAATATTTGTCTTTAAAATAGTTGGCAGATCTGTGTAAAAAAAAAAGTCCTGCCGCCACTGCTGGAAAAAATCCCAGAGGAAACACTAGGACCCTATACTGAACTGTAGAATAAAATAAATGCAAAGATGACGTTCACCTCTTACCTGATGTCTTTAACAATACATTTTCTATGTGTTTGCAAAATGGAAGTCATAAGACCTCTTCCCTATCCACCTTACTCTGAGAAAAGAGTGAACTTGAGGAGGTAAAGCTCAATATGACGGGAAAGGGCTGAGCCAAAAACCAACAAACAAATCAATCGAAATAAAAGTGTACAAAAATCACAAAATATCTCAAAGTGGGCAAAACTAATGCAAAATAATATTGCCCAAACGAAAGTTAAGCAAAAACAACGAAATTCATAATCATGTTAGCAAAATACACGAAAAACCAGATCAAAGGAAGATGCGCTCTCCTCCGCTTTTCCTGACGTCATTTTTATATTCCCGCGCCACGTCGCCCAATGATGATAGATCTGTCTCCTGACCAATCAGCTGTCGTGAAGGCGGACATACAGAAATGACAGGCATGGAGAGAGAGAGAGAGAGAGAGAGAGAGAGAGAGAGAGAGGCAAAAATATACGGCTACAACCCTAACATTAGTTTCAGACAAAACTGCAGTGTATTTTACTGGTGAATAGGTCATGTAAAAAACACTTTACAAGCACATTATATGTACATTATTTTTTCATTAATTTAAACAGAAACCTATCTAAATGATAACTAAAATGAGCATCACTTTGTCTGTGTCTGCACAGAAATCAAGCCCCTCACCTGAGAATGTGGACATTATGGTGTTTTTAAAGAAGAACTTAAAACTTAATTGAATATTCCAAATGTCCTTAGAGAGGACAAGCCTGTTTATCTTTCACTATAGTCAATACTGCAGTTATTTATTTAATTTGAGTTTACTTTCTTAAGATGGCTGCACTAAAGAGAATAGTTTTTTCTGACTAGTCTATATTGGAGGTGTTTATTTAATGTTTGTTGTTTACTCCGGTATCCTGACTGTACTAAAAATGTGATGGCAAAGTTAATAAAGAAAAAGTTTAGTTGTTCTTGTTATTAAGTGAATCTATTGTTCCTTAGCATTACTGTTAAGATGACATCAACCCTAACCCCACAGCAAACAGAAACCGAACCGAACCGAACCGTGGCTCCAAAACCGTGAACCGAACCGAACCGTGCCTTTGGTGTATCGTTACACCCCTAGGCGACAGGGCTACTCAATGCGCCACCGCGTCACCCCCCCCCCCCCCCCCCCATATTTATTTTAGTCTCATCTTCAATAAATGACTCAGTTCTTCACTCATTAATCTTCATGTTTCATTGCCAGATCATCATTGTTTAAGAATTATTCAGTGGTGTATTTTAGATGGCTGGTGTCACCATCTACTGGTTAAATTGTGTAAATGCTACCTACAACTTTCATTTTAGACCATCGCTAAATGCATATGACGGTGATTTTAATGTACCATAAGCATCAGTGGTTTAAGTGAAGTCTTTTCTCTCTGTTAATGATCTTGAGAAGGTGATCCATGCTTTTGTTTTGGGAAGACTTGACTATTGCAACTCTCTATATGTGGGTATTAGTCAAAATGGCCTGAATAGATTGCAATTAGTCCAAAATGCGGCTGTGAGACTTCTGACAGGGACTCGCAAGTATGAGCACACATCCCCGGTTCTCTCCTCTCTGGGCTGGGTCTGTTAGGTCATGGATTGATTTTAAACTATTCATTTTTGTTTTTAAATCCTTAAATGTTCTGGCACCACCTTACTTATCAGACCTCCTACATGTCTATACTCCTGCCAGGTCACTAAGGTCTTCTGATCAGTTTATTCTTTCGGTACCAAGGTCCCGGTGTAAGCCAAGTGGAGATCGGGGTTTTGCTGTTATCGCCCCAAAACTCTGGAACGGGCTTCCAGCCCACATTAGACCCGCTCCAGCTCCATCTGTTTTATAAGCTTCTGAAACTGCATCTGTGTTCTTCAGCATTTGAGCCTTTTTAATGTTGATGTTTAATTATCATGTATGTGATGTAGGACTTATTTTAATTAGTATTGATTGTGTTCAGCACTTTGGGCAATGTTGTGTTGTAAAAAATGTGCTATATCACTGTTCCCCCAGTACTGCTGTGTTGTCTTCATCACTAACTCAAAAGACTAAAGACTATAGGTGGGCAATGATTATTGTTTTTAATCTAGATTAATCTTGGAATGAATCTAGATTAATCTAGATTAAAATGACTCATTTGAATTCTGCCAAAGGCATTCAGAATATGTGTGCTACCCAAATAACAAGTCTTTGAGAACGGGTTTCTCCAGCCAGGTGGTGCATTAGACCAGGGGCTCATCTCCTGTTTCCAAAATGCATCACAAACTGCTTGAGGAACTGTTCTACTATGATCATTGGTGATGAAAATAAATGATGTTCAATGTGTTTACTAACTGTTTATTCAGTTAAAGATGAATGTTGAGCTGTAGGCCTGAATAAGCTCCAAACAGCCATTTTTGATCTGACTAAAGTCATAACTGAACTAAACAGAAATTAATTAAGATGTGGAGTATGCAGATATTAGTGGCATTACTGAAGTAAACACAGCGGTCTTTAGGACCTTTCGCCATATTTTCCGACAAGATCCACACACGCGACTGTCAGTAAAGGACCGCACACACACACACACACACACACACACACACACACACAGCGCGAAATGCAGAAGTTTTTTTTCTTTCCCTTTGTCGTGTGTTATTAAACTCCATAACACTCTCACCAGTCCTTACTCCTTATTTGCGTCTAATACCACAGTGTGTGACGAGGGCATGGATGAAATGTTCGTGAGTTAAAGTGAAGCTGCTGAACTGCAGTTAGAGTCGGGCATCCTGCTGATCTGATTCAGAAGGGCACTGTCAGGTATAGATCCGCGCTACTATATCAAGGTGAAAGTCATCATAGCTTGTGTAAAATAGACCCAGCTCACAACCCAACTCTGAGAATAGATTAACGGCGATATTTTTTTATCGTGCGATAAGAGTCTCGCGTTAACGCTGATAACGGCCCACCACTACTAAAGACTCAATCTCTTTCTGGATTTTTGTGTTTTCAGATTTGAATGCAGCGATTGGAAGGATTAATAAGCATATGCAAATCAGCATCATTAATAATTGATGACGCGTGGGTGTTGAGATCCTGATCTTATAATGATTAATGGTGCAGCTTATACACTGAATGCATTAATGCAGACTAAACAAGACAGAAAACACCTTTAATAACCTGAGAAACCCACCACACCCCCAATAACCCACCACAACATCCTCCGTCATCATTATATTTTACAGGAGATCCTAAATGTCTTCATACATGTGATGTAAATGAGGCGAGAGGCAATCTCTCTGCCATCATTACACATTTAGGATTAATCTACAAAAAAAAAGTGTTACGCGTGTTCCGGACCGTGGGTTGTGATCATGGATCAACCGTGCTCCATTACACCCCTAATATTTACCCAAATGAATTGTGTTTTGTGTATTTACCAACAGGATTTGTGTATGAAAGCTGCAGTATGTAAGTCTGACACACAGTGGATGAACTAGGTATTGCACTTCTGGTTCGAAACACATGCAAGCACAGGTTGCCAGATTAATGAATAACAGGAGCGAGTCTGACTATCAAGTCTAAAGGCTGAATTAAGGCTCATTTAAACCGTGTCCTATATAAAAGCAACGGCACGCAATAGCAGGAATATTGTCGAGTTTTTGTCCTAAGCAACACCTCCAATTGATATTTTATTCCTTACAGCTGAACAACGGGATAAACTGATCAGCTCAGGTGCAGCTCATGTGCTTTATTCAGTGTTCAATGCTGATAATGTGAGTCTGACAGGACATTTACTGCCATATACTGAAAGCAGCAGCAGAGAGTTCAGCTCAGATCTGGAGAATACAATAAAGCGTCTGAAACTGAACTCTAGAACTGAGACTCAGAGCAAACCAACACATATCAGTGATTCAGCATCTACATTTAATCATGTTAAAGAGCTTTAATGTGTGTTCATTAGATTATAAACCTCACCATTGTGCTGGAGTGCAGTGAGTGCACTATTCTGCTCTTCTGAATGGCGTGTTTACATTTCTGTCGTGTTTCGTCTGCTGTAAACAGCCAAACTGCTCATCACTGTGTATCTCGTCATGTAGCGTGTTGTGAGGACACGGGGTTACAGTGTGACCTGCTCACCTAATGTTTACACTCATAATATTTACATTATTAGCTCATTAATAACCTCATGTGGAACTCTGAATCTGCGTCTCATTTCAGAGTCTGCTACTGTCCACCAGAGGGCGCATTTCAGTCACAGACGCATGCTTACAGAGGCTTCCTGACTGAATGAATGAAATACGCTGTTTTCCACCATCTGGCAACCCGGGTGCTGAAATATAATTGGCTAAACTGGCATTGGGCGGGTTAAAGAGACCAAAACACAGACAGACATGTTCACAGCAGAATATCATTGCTTTTCAGATAAACAAGAGTGTTCACGGAGCATGTTTCTGACTATCTGCACACATATGATGGTGTTTTACGCTTTAGAGGAGTCAAACACTCACACACAGCACCTTTACCTGACTGTGTTTGTGTATTTATGTGTCTTGTGAATTGCTGAACTGTATTCAGTGACTGTGAGTTGTGCTGTGTGTGTGTGAGTTATTTTTCTTCAGTGTGTGTGTGTGTGTGTGTGTGTGTGTGTGTGTGTGTGTGTGTGTGTGTGTGTGTGTGTGTGTGTGGGTGTTATTCTGAGCGTGATCTGGCTCCACATTAGCGCTCCAGCAGGGCTAGCGCTGCTAACACATGGTTTGCGTTTGTGTGGAAATCCTGCGCTTCCGACATTAGCAGAAAGCCGATCCGTCCCTACAGTAGTGTGTGTGCATCTCTGGAGTCGCCATTATATCCAGCGCTCAAACAGAGGGCCAGTGTTAGCGTGTGTGAAGAGGACCTGAGTGAAGACAGCTCAGGTGACGCGCTGCAGGAAGAGTCCGACCGAGAGGCAGAAACACAGGAGAGATGCATTACTGACTGCAGGATCGCCGCTAACACACCAGGACTCGCTTGATGGATGACTGATTTATCTTATTTATTAAATATTCACAGATGATGTTGAACAGATTCAGCAGTTTCTCACAGTGTTTCCTCTAATGTTTGTTCTTCTGGAGAAAGTCTTATTTGTTTTATTTGGGCTAGAATAAAAGCAGTTTTTAATAGTGTTAAAGTCATGTTAAGGTCAATATTATTAGCCCCTTCAGCAATATTAGTGTTGGATTGTCTCCAGAATAAACCACTGTTATACAATGACTTGCCTAATTACCCTAACTTTACCCTAATTACCCTAGTGAAGCCTTTAAATGTCACTTTAAGCTGAATACTAGTGTCTTGAAGAATATCTAGTCTAATATTATGTGCTGTCATCATGGAGAAGAGAAAGCTAGATTATTTTCTTCCCCCATGTCAGGTTATTGAGCTTGTTTTAATGATGAACTCTCTTCATTTCTCCTCATTATGTCTGAAAACAGCACAGTGTGTTCAGCTCGTCTATAAAATGCTTCCTGATGTGTATCTGAAATCTAAATATCTTCAGATGTGTGTTGTAGAAAGAGACAGAACAGGTCTGTGGCCGCTGTACTCCACTGACACTGATCTGGCAGATCTGCATCAGTCAGTGTGTGCGGTTCAGCTGGTTCTTCCTCATTCTGATTCTCTGAGTTTGGTGTCAAGTGTTTGCTCACACTTCACCTCACAGGAAACTATATATAGACCTTTTTCATAGAGCGCAAAATTACCCATGATGCTTTGCGTGTGCGCAGGGATGGCCCTGTACATTTGGGGGCCCTAAGCAGAATGGTACCTTGCTCTAAATAGTGGAGTATTGCCATTGCAAACCGGCCCAGGATGATTACATTGCTCATTAAATACAATCAATGCAGCAGAAAAGTACAGGCTGATTTAGTCTACTTAATAACCGTCTGAATGATTTGGACATGCTAAAACACCACTGTTTCTGTCAACTAGCAGCGTCAAACATGAACACTTCAGCAATCTTCATTGTTTTACATCTTTTAAACCTTTTACATTTTTTAATGTGATATATGTGATCACCTTTAATGTATTTGTGTTGCCTGTTTTGTCTGTGACGTGTGTCAGTGTTTCTCAACTGGTGGGTCGTGACCCAAAAGTGGGTCGCGGGAACATTTTCAGTGGGTCGCAGAGTGTGTGGTCAAAAAAACAACAAAAGTTTAATTTTTTAACTTATTTTGCTTATACCGGACTTTTATTTTGAAATGAGCGCGCGACAACCGTACCGACTACTTTCCCGATAAACATGATGATGATCCGTGGATGAGCAATCCCTTTGGAATCGACGTGGAAAGCGTCACGTTGTCGAGCAACGAAGAGAATCAGCTGGTGGAGCTGCCATGTGATAAGTCGATGAAAAATAAATTCAGTGAAGTAAAGCCTCTCCCAGTTTTGGTGCCGCAAAGTGCTTTCTGAGTATTCGTCCCTTTCCTTGGCATTCGTGCGATCAAATCCATCCTACCATTCAGCACTACGTATTTGTGTGAAAGTGGCTTCTCTTCCTTGGTGCAGCTTAAGTCAAAGCAAAGAAACAGGTTGGACATAGAGCACGATCTTCGGGTCTACCATCACCCCACACTTTAAAACTCTTTTCAGGAGTAAAGCACATACTCAGTTATCTCATTAGCTTCCCAAATTCATGTTAAGTTAAACACATGTTTATAATTGCTGTCATATTAGATGTAAAAATGGTTATGATTGTTTTAATTATTTTACTGTAATTTGCTGATTTGTTCTGTTCAACAGGATCAGTGTTAATGTTTTATTAACAGTTCAGTTTAGTTCATGGTAACTGAACCTTTCCTTACCCTTACTTTGTAATATTTCTATAATTTGATACATTTTGTTAAAAGACAGATGAATAAAATATTGTTTATTTGTAAATATTGGTGACTTGTGATTTATCTGTCACTATTTGTGCATGTTAACAAATAAATACAAATTATATTATAATTCCTAAAATTATATTATAGTTCCTAAAAGTTTGGGTCGTGGCTTGATGACCATGTAAAAATGTGGGTCCCATGGCCAAACCAGTGGAGAACCACTGACGTGTGTGATGTGAAGGCTGATGTGGTTGTGTGGGGAAGCCAAACATAAATTTCCACTTGTGGACAATAAAGAAAGTAAAGTAAAGTAAAAATCTTTAATAAAGGGACCAGTGATGTTTACTCTGCATCCTTCTGGAGTCTTTAAAACATATTTGATTAATTTAGCAAACAGATTGAAGATTCTATAGCTAAAGATTGAGGTTTTTTTAATTAATTTCAAAAGCAAAACTCTGCAATGGTCGGCGCCAATAGCCTAGTGGTTAAGTGCGCTGACATATAGCACCAAAGTGCTCACGGCGACCCGAGTTCCATTCCCGGCTCGAGGTCCTAAGCCAGAGGTGGGCAAACTACGGCCCGTGGGACTTATGCGGCCCGCTAAACTCTATCATCTGGCCCGCGAGGGAGTTTTTAAAATGCTGCTTCTGTGGAACGGTTTGTTTCAGAATTAGTAAATTAATGATGCAATACAAGTGAACGCCATTTGATGGCAGTATTGCACACGGTACATTTACATTTAGCGCAACCAGTAAAATTAGAGCACACTCTCAGAAATTAAAATGCACTCGACCGTTAATGACTGAAAATGAGTCAGGCAAAAAAAAAAAAGAAAAAATGACTCTGAATGTCGTGTGCAGGGTTCAACGCTGAGGATATTTTCTACTGGCCTGGAAATTTTCACTGGCCCCACAAAAAAAAAAAAAATGTAAATTATGCATCAAACAAAACGTCTGCAAATCTAGAATTGAAATGTAGAATTTAAAAATGTTTATAAATGTATAATGAGCAAAATTCTAAATGTTATGCAAACAAAAAGAGCAGTATAGAAAATGTGCAGGTATTTTATTGCAGTTCTAAATTATTTAACAAAATATGGCTGACTTCTTATTGCTGATCCCTGGTGTGTTTAAGGAAGAATGGACAACAAAATACTTCTTCACCAATATCAGACAGAAAGCGGTGTGTCTAATATGGCAAGAAAGTGTTGCTGTTTTTAAAGAATAACTCGGCATTTTCACGCAAACATTCAAATTATTTTTAATGTGTTGATATGAGATTTTTTTATCAGACAACATCTTTTCTATTCTCCACTGTAAAAATTATTAAATTATTATTATTATCATTGCTATATTATATAGGGGATTATTTTATTGTTTGATGATGATTGATAAGTAAATATAAATAGCAGTGCAAATTAATCTGACTTGTAAATATGACTCAATAATAACTATTACAAAAATGTGTGTTAATGTGACACGTTTCTGTCTGATACTGCATGCTCCATGCATACTGCCACTATAAATAAAAGGTATTTTTTGAAGGATTTGACATGTGGCCCTTCACTTGGTTTGCAAAACTTGATGTGGCCCCTCGGGTCTAAAAAGTTTGCCCACACTGATCTAAGCCAATCCTTCCCCTCTCTCTGCTGCCAGTGCTTTCCTGTCTGTCCTTCACTGTCCTATCACAGTAAAGGTGAAAACCCCTAAAAAATAATAAATAAATAAACCCTGCAGTGAATCGACACCGAGCAATAATCAGCCAAAAGAGAATAAAATATACATCCTGAACTCATTCAAACAAAAAACAACAAAACAATTAACAATAATTCAAAAATGGATCCATAAATAATCAAATCAATAAGCAAAGAATATAAAGTAAATATGAAAAATATGAATATAAATAACATATAAGAAAAAGGGAAGCATCAAATACTGGACTAATGTTAATACCCAAACTCAAACTATATTATTGCCTTCCCTGTTCCTCACATTACAGATGCAGGGTCCAGAGCTTATATTACTATACTTAATCCAATTAGGACATCACTGATAAACACGGCTCAGGAAAAATATTACCAGTGTGCAAAATCTGTCAGTGAAACACACTTCAGCATTGCATTTCATAAACAAACAAACACAAGAAACGTAAAAGCAGGAAACCCTAAATACTGTATAGAAGTAGAGGACGTTTATTAATCTGCAATCGTCTATTTTCGATAAATGTGCTGTTAGATTATGATTTCATTATATCATGTCAGGTCTGAACAGTGTTGTGTGTGCAGCTGTTTAATGTGCAAATGAGGGCAGAACTCCAGCATGTGTGTGACAGTGAACGCTTATGTTGAGCTCATGGTGTTATATAGAGGTGGTCCTCAGCTAAAGGGGAATGATCAGCATGTACTGGCCGTCATGTCATTCTCAGCCTCAGTGTAGAGCTGCAGTCCCTCTGCAGAACACATCTGCTCATCAGCGCTTCATCCAGCTCTCAGTCAGTGTAGACTATATAGCTGAGGGCATTTAAACAGATCAGCTTTATTAGAGCGGTATAAGAGAGCACTCACTGATGACGATGCAGGGTCGCCACAGCGGAATGAACCGCCAACTATTCCAGCATATGTTTTACACAGCGGATGCCCTTCCAGCTGCACCCCAGTACTGGGAAACACCCATACACACTCATTCTCTCACACACACACACATACACTCACTCATACACTATGGCCAGTTTAGTTGATCAGTTCCCCTATAGCGCATGTGTTTGGACTGTGGGGGAAACCGGAGCACCCGGAGGAAACCCACACCAACACGGGGAGAACATGCAAACTCCACACAGAAACACACACTGACCCAGCCGAGACTCAAACCAGAGACCTTCCTGCTGTGAGGCGATATTAAAATTAATTTGGGAAAAAATATCCAACAATTGGGTTTGTCCATTTTTGACCCAACACCAGGCTGTTTTAATCCAGCTTTGGGTCAATTATGGACTAAATGGGTTGACTTTTTCAGTTGATTTTTTCAAAGCTGCATTAAATCAACCTGGTGTTGGGTCAAATATGGACAAACCCATTTATTGGCTATTTTTTCTAATTAATTAAAGTGATGTTATAATTCAATTAAAAAACTATCCAATGATTGGGTTTGTCCATATTTGACCCAACACCAGGTTGATTTAATCCAGCTTTGGGTCAATTAAATGCATTCAATTGACTTAAAATAGCACAATGATTGGGTTTGTCAAAGTGACACATTTCTGGGTTGTTTTATTCTAATGTTGGGTCAACAAACCCAACTGTTGGAGTCATTTTTAAATCTGAACTGAACTGACACTTTTAAGAGTCCATATTTAACTCAACATTGGGTTAAAACAACCCAGCATTTTTTTTAAAAGTCCTAAAAAGGCTTAGTCCCTTTATTCATCAGGGGTCACCACAGTGGAATGAACCGCCAACTATTCCAGCATATGTTTTACAGAGCGGAAGCCCTTCCAGCTGCAACCCAGTACTGGGAAACACCCATACACACTTATTCTCTCACACACACACACACACACACACTCATACACTACGGCCAGTTTAGTTGATCAATTCCCCTATAGCACATGGAAAACCCACACCAACACGGGGAGAACATGCAAACTCCACACAGAAACACACACTGACCCAGCCAAGACTCAAACCAGAGACCTTCTTGCTCCATGCTGCCTAAATGTCATATTGCACTAAAAATAATGGGTGAAAGTGTGAGACTGAACCGGTGAACCGCGCTAAAGTGAGAGACCACTGTATCTCCGTCTGTGGACCTCAAGCTTCAGTGATGCTCCCTCCTCAGTCTCAGTTTGACTGCAGTAAGAGCAGAAAGCTGCTGGTCATGAACATCATCATCATCATCAATAGTGAGATGTCTATAGTGAACAGTGAGTGGAGACTCCAGCTCCAGGGGAACTCCAGCTCTCTGCTGCGTCTGTCAGATGAAACCGATCCGCATGCGCTTCTGACAGAAGCCGTAACTCAACACAGGGTTTTGTCCGCGCTCGGATTATATTCAGAACGGCAGGAGAAAGGAGAACAGCTCTTTCCGGCGCTCGCACAATCACACCACTGTTCTGCGGGATTTATGCAACACAAAGGGCTGGACGAGGGGGGAACGCTCTAATATGGCATTACTCTCACTTTATTATGGCCTTCAGCACAGACTCATGACACCTGCAGAACACTAGCGTCAGCAGACTGCAGAATCATTCTCCATCCTGTTAAATTTTCCCAAATATTCCCCAGATGATGTTGAGCAGATTCAGTAGTTTCTCACAGTATTTCCTCTAATGTTTGTTCTTCTGGAGAAAGTCTTATTTGTTTTATTTGGGCTAGAATAAAAGCAGTTTTTAATAGTGTTAAAGCCATTTTAAGGTCAATATTATTAGCCCCTTCAGCAATATTAGTGTTGGATTGTCTCCAGAACAAACCACTGTTGTCCAATGACTTGCCTAATTACCCTAACTTTACCCTAATTACCCTAGTGAAGCCTTTAAATGTCACTTTAAGCTGAACACTAGTGTCTTGAAGAATATCTAGTCTAATATTATGTGCTGTCATCATGATGAAGAGACATCAGTGATTAGAGATGAGTTATTAACACTGTTATGATTAGAGATGTGCTGGAGAAATCTGCTCTATTAAACAGAAATAATAGTAAAGGTAAAGGTAAATAGTTCAGACTGTACATCATCATGATGCATTATCACATAAAGTATACTGTATGTGCCATGGAGGCGATGTTGAATTATAATGGGAATCTAGAAGTGTGTAGATATTAAAAATGTACCAAATTTTTGGCCACCGATAATTTATCGACCGAAAATAAGTCATGGCATTTAACAGACCCTCTAATTGTTGGGGTACTCTTTTAAATCTGGAAGCATTAACAACTGATATAGAAATATATATCGTTATCATTCAATATGGAGAATAATTATTGAGACTGCATTATGCCTTATCCCCAGCCCTAATATGAAATAATGTCATGTGTGTGTTTATATAGAGTCATGTATGGCCATACACTCAAAGCACTTCACCATCATGAGGGGGGTCTCTCCACACCACCACCAGTGTGCAGCTCCACTTGGATGATGCTCCGGCAGCCACAGGACAACAGCGCCAGTGCTTTACCACACACCAGCTATAGGTGGAGTGGAGAGACAGTGATGGAGCCAACTCAGTGGATGGGGATGATTGAGAGGCCATGATGGGTAAGGGAGTTTAGCACCGGGGTTACACCCCTACTCTTTATCAGAAGTGCCATGGGAATATTAATGAGCACAGAGAGTCAGGAGTTCAGTTTAACATCTCATCTGAAAGACAGCGCTCACTGACAGTGTAGTGTCCCCTACACCATACTGGGGCATTAGGACTCACACAGACAGTTTGAGCGCCCACTGCTGGCCTCACTAACACCACTGCCAACAGCAGCCTAGTGTCCCCATGTGGTCTCCCATCCAGACACTGACCACACTCAGCCCTGCTCAGCTTCAGTGAGGGAGCGGTCATGGGCTGCAGGGTGATGTGGCTGTGTGGAAGTGAAGATGTCTGACCGCGACTGTCCAGCAGAGGTCGAAAGCAGAGAACATGAGGCTTTAATTTCTGCTCAATGTGTTTTACACGGACAGAAACAAACTCAGCAGAGAAACTCTTTCCAGGAGGAACCAGACTACACCATCATATATTAGTATACAGATATAATATTAACACATATATTACCAAAAACATGAACATTCTGTCAGCATTTACTCTCTCTTTACTTGTTCCAAACCTTTATGAGTGTCTTTGTCCTGTTGAACACTAAAGAAGATATTTTGAAGAATGCTGGAAACCACTGACTTCCATTTGTTTTTCTTGCTTTGCAAGTCAATGGTTACCAGTTTCCAACATTCTTTAAAATATCTTCTTTAGTGTTCAACAGGAGAAAGACACTCATAAAGGTTTTAATCCACTTGAGGGAGAGTAAATAGTGAGTAAATCTGAATTTTAGGGTGAACTGACCCTTTAAACGATTAGGGCAGGGGTGCCCAAACTCAGTCCAGTGTCCTGCATAGCTTCTTTAACACACCTCCCTGGGAGTTATACCTAGAAAGAGCTTGAATAGCTGGTTCATGTGTGTTTAACTCAGGTAGGAATCAAAATATGTAGGACACCGGCCCTCCAAGACCGAGTTTGGACACCCCTGGGTTAGGGTGATCAGCACTGATCAGGACTTTACTCACTATAGCTGACTACTGTTTATACACATTTATTCTGATCAGATATAGGGTTTATCCCTCTCGGTTGTGCTCATGCATTTTCAGTATTTATGCACAGTTTTTACTGCAATAATCTAAAATGTGCGTAAAGTGCACGAGTAAACATTAGACGTGTCTCGGGTGTCGATACTCTGCTGTTCTGATACTGCAGACAGACTGGTATTCCTGCATTTCACTGTCTGTGTTTGACTTTCACAACACCAACTGCTGCTGCGTCACAGTGTTCATCTGCTGCTACACACTGATAAACATGCTGCGTTTGCAGAGTGTGTGTCCTGTTTCTAGTCCAGATACCTAAACAATCTTAACTCCAGCATCATTCTCTAGAGCAGAGTAGAATATAGTGTTGTGTTCAGACATAATGAGGAGAAATGAAGAGAGTTTCTCCTGAAAACAGCTCAATAATCTTGTTTTGACATCAGATTATTCCTCGTCCTCCATTGTCAGATTATTGAGCTTGTTTTCAGGAGAAACTCTCTTCATGTCTCCTCATTATGTCTGAACACAACACTATATTCTACTCTGCTCTAGAGAATGATGCTGGAGTTAAGAGTGTGGAGATATCTGGACTATAGTGAACTTTTTAATGAACGGTTTATATTGAGGAACTGATGACAGACTCGACACACACCTCTATAACAGGTCTCGCTGACTACAGTCGAACTCAAGCTGAAGGTTTTTCTGGGAAATGGAGTGAATTTGCCTGATTTACAGTGTGTGATGTAGCCGTGTGTGTTCTGAGTGGAGGGTTTATGATCATTCAGCGGCTCTGCTTTAATCTTCAGGCCAACTGTGTGAGTTTACGACAGTCAGGCGAGTTTACTGGCGCTCTATCACAGCAGATTCAGCCGGCAGATTCAACACAAAGACTACAGATAACCTGAGAACACTTCTGCACAATAAACGACACACACTAGATATACATTACACTGTCTGCAACACTGGATTCTGATTGGTCAGTCGGGACATTCCAGTGTGTGTTATTCCCAGATAACCACCGCTGAATAACACAGAATACCCATCAGCGACACGTTCACATCTATACTGATCTGCTGCAGTTTGTGACTGTTTGGCGCCCTCTAGTGTCTGAATGATGCGCAGGTTAGTGTATACTCCATCAGCTGTTCTCATTCACGAGTTTATTCATTTATTCATTTTCCTCTGGCTTAGTCCCTTTATTCATCAGGGGTCACCACAGCGGAATGAACCGCTAACTATTCCAGCATATGTTAACACAGCGGATGCCCTTTCAGCTGCAACTCGGCACTGGAAAACACCCATACACACTCATTCTCACACACACACCCATACACTACGGCCAGTTTAGTTGATCAGTTCCCCTATAGCGCATGTGTTTGGACTGTGGGGGAAACCGGAGCACCCGGAGGAAACCCACGCCAACACGGGGAGAACATGCAAACTCCACACAGAAACACACACTGACCCAAGCTGAGGCTCGAACCAGAGACCTGAGTGCTGTGAGGACACAGTGCGACACCACTGAGCCACCGTGCCACCCAGCTATGCATTTAATTAAATAATTATTAAACTATTACAGCTCAGATCAATGCTGTGTGTCTTGTTTGTATGTTCTGTGGCCAGTAGCTGTGTAATAAGCAGGATAAAGCACATCCAGGGCGGCAGTAGATTAG
The DNA here is from genome assembly GCA_903798195.1 of Danio kyathit. Taxonomy (NCBI): domain Eukaryota; kingdom Metazoa; phylum Chordata; class Actinopteri; order Cypriniformes; family Danionidae; genus Danio; species Danio kyathit. Next base: position 80,064,481 of record LR812521.1, on the reverse strand, counting down.
GTGGTGAGGTGTTTTTCCTCATTTGTGTGTTTATATATGGTACAGTTCAGCAAAATACATGAATTAATCAATAAACTATGCATAAATACAGAAGACAAATCGTCAATTTACAAGTGGAAATCATCACTATTTCTGCAGGTATTTCTCCTGGATTTGTGTAATGATGAAGTGTGTTTTGTAATAATGAACTGGATGTTGTGAATGAGAGTTGTGCTGTCTCTGTGTGAACTGGATTGTGTAATTGCATTACTGCTGAGAATGACCTAGAAAGTGGACAAGAGAAGTGTATTAAACACCAGCAGGGCCTTATCATACACACTGCGCAAGGTGTGCACGACGCGATGTGTTGCTGTTTTCAGACCAGCGCAGCAGTAATGTTCACGTTTTGCTCCACGTTATTTAAATAGTAAATCCATCTGCACCACTGTGCGGTGGGTGTGCTGGTCTATAAAGGAGGTGTGTTATGCTGTGTTCACACCAGATGCGGTACGTGCGGATAAATTGCGCTATCATGCGTAAATAGACGCGTGAACATTCTTGGTTTATTCGTTTCATTCAATCCGCTTCAGAACAGACGTGGATTCGTGTGATGGACAGGGCTTCTGTCTGCCCGGTGACTGTAGCTTCGTAGCTAAATGACTAACATAGATTTTATTGAGAGAATAACTGTGGTTTATGTGCTTTATGAAGGCTGTAAAACAGCGTCGATTTGTTTGGAGCAGTGTCTGAGTCCGCTAGATACTTTCAGAGGTGCCCCCAGCTCTGTGAGCTCATAAACTCCTCCAGAAACTGAACCTGGATGACGGAGGCTTTCAGCGGTGCTTCTGACTGAGCCGAGCCCAGTTTGATGAACTGTTGTCGGCTGGAGGATTTCCCCCGGGACACCAACAACAGGCGCTACGTCATAATCACGCCCCTACAAGAGAAAGCTCCTGATTGGTTAACGCGGCACAAATGTCCGCTGAAGTTCAGCTGTTCCATCTTCAGTGATTGGCGTGAAACACGCGTTAATCAAGCAAAACACTCAACTCGCGCTGCTTCATTCGCACGAATTGCCTCCTTTGCGCTGCTTCATTCACCTGTATCGCTCCGCAGGATGTCTATTCGCATCTTTGCATTGACTTAACATGTAAATCACTTGCCGCTTCTTCCGCGTCTGGTGTGAACGCAGCATCAAGGCGCTTTGTTGGAGCGTTGATGAACTGAAATAGAGCGCATCGTTGACCAACTCAAAGCTGCTCTGTCAAGTCTATGGTGCAGAGCCCATTAGTGTTACGTAAACACACGAACACACTGCTGCACAGAATCTGCCCACATTTTTAACCATTTCTGTGCAGAATTTTTAAATTATCTGTGGATGTATGCGGAATGATTTTAGGAGTATCAAAACTACAAACGTAATATATGAAGTCAACAAATAACACATTTTATTTAATGTCTACAATGCAAATCCAATTATTCAGTAAACAAAGCAAGTCTCTCATATAATATCTCTACCAAAAGACAGAACATATGACTTTACTAACTGTACTCTACATAAATCAGATGAATATGATCATATTAGACAATAATATTACTCAAATTACTTTTTAAATATCAATATTAATACACACATTTACACATGTGAATAAATAGACTCAATGATGGACTAAATATTCTCCGGATTTCTGCACGCCAGTGTTGCCAGACGTACGATAATTATCGTACAAATACCTCTGTACGATGTACGATCAATAATGTAAAAAATCCTATAATGTAGGATAATTTCAGAATATTATGGCATTTAAAATGAGTTTGATTGTAATCTTAGGGCTTCTATACTTATTGATATCTGCATCTTGTGTCTGCTGTCTGTGAGGAGAAGGTGGAGTTAGACACGTTTTCTATCCAATGGCTAGTTTCTATCTCATCTTACGTTATATCTTCTCAGCCAATCAACGTGGAGAATAGCTCTCTCTCACCGGTTAACATTCCCGCTGCGCGCGGCCGTGCTTCAGTCAGTCGTTTTCAGGGTGAGGAGGACGTTCAGGTTTTAAAAAGTAGTGCTGAAAAGGAAGGTGAGAAGAACAGGAGAGTTTGCCCTTGATGTTCTCGCTTTTCCCCCATTCAAATCCATCATGCAAACGTGTTTTTCCAAAGTTAATCTCATCAAAACAAAGCCACGAGATCGGCTCATTACAGATCCTCTGGATGGGCTCGTGCACACCCTCAGACTGTTAAAATTCAGGAGGGTGCACTGCTTTCAAGCCAACCAGCACTATGCTACGCTCCATGTAGGCATCATAATTATAGAGGTAAAGTTGGTTTTAAATTCCCACATTCGTTCATTTAGAAGTCTCTATATTGTTTACCATGTTACTTTGAATATTCGATCAAAATTAGCATGCAAGTATGACTTGAAAACAACATTAACACTGTTTATTTGACTGTGATCAATGCTGTACTTTGATAGTCATTGGCTGCTAATATGATTTTGCTATTTAGAGTTTGCAAATAATACTTTTATGAAATTATATTATTAAGGGGAAAGTCCGAATGTGCGAATATAAAGCCAACTTTACCTCTATATCATATTTGTACCGCAAAATGAATCCCTCAACATCTGGCAACACACGCAGGTATTCAATGAACCTTCCCACTAAGGTACGCCTATGTTCTTTTATTATTTTTTTTTACTTATTGTGGTAATTTGCACGTTGTGTCAAAACTCTATTTGTCTAGATAATAGCTGTATACTCTCCGTTTGACTAGTGTATGATAATTTTCCTCCAAATACGATAATTTTGAGGTTCTGGTACGATACTTTCACATTTCCAATCTGGCAACACTGCAGATTCCATGTGGGCCTACTTACACACACAGGGATGTCAACGCAATCTCACGGCAATTCGTAACTTTTTGATTAGTGGCTAATTCGTATGAATTCGTACGATCTAATTCGTACATATTAGTACGATTTGCCCATCACCCAATGACGGTTGGGGTTAGGGGTGGGGTTAGGTGCCACGCCTCCTTTTTATAATCGTACATTTTCGTACAACTGAACTCGTTCGAATTAGCCACTAAACTGACAAACGTAAAATACTTACGTTTCCTCGTGAGATCAGGCTGAGGATGTACAGCAGCACACAAATGGAATTCTTAATCCGGCTCTGTTGTAGTCAGTTTATTCATGACAGTCTGCATCTGTATAATGTTATTATTAGTAGTAGTATTTAATTTATGCAAATGTATATCTGTTTTAAAAATGATGTGTTTAGATGTGTCCAGCTGTGGGGTTTTGGAGACGTCTGCATCACCCTATGAGGCATGAGAACAGCACGTGTGTTTCGATATAACTCAGAACTGAGCTGATGAATGGTTTTAAACAATACTTTGAGCTGAACAATCAAAATTATGACATTAAATATGTAATGATGTGTTCAGTGGAGTGTGTCCACCACCGTTTCCTTAACCCACGGTCGACTGTAAGATCCTCGCGCTGCAGATGCTCTGTTCAACTGTTTTCTCACTAGTGAAGCGTTCACTCCTAAAGTCGCCATGTAAATATCGAATCCTCCATGGAGAGACGCAGCTGACTCTTAAAGGGAATGAGAGACGAGACTCTGATCGGTTTAATGCAGGTGATGATCAAAACACACACAGAACTCATTAAGAGAATAAGCACAAAGCTTTCAGACTAGGCGCTTGGAGCAACAACCGTTTTTCCCCTCCTTAAATCAGCAGTAGAGTATTCAGACACGCCGTCAGTGCTTCAGCTTCACACTCTGTGTTCACACTGTTAGAATAGAGCCCCGTGTGTGAACGGAATTGTATCTTATTTGTGAATTATGAAAGTTTATTATTTTTGAGACTGATCAACTCTCTCACACACACACACACACACACACACACACACACACACACACACACAGCTTTATCAGATGATGTTATTGTTTGACTGTAGTCGTAAAACACACACATGAAGAGTGCTTCCCTCTCTCTCTGCTGTCTGTCCTTCATATTCTCTGACCTACAGCACATTTAATCTCTAACTGAAAGAACAAAACTCACCAAAACACTGACGCTCAGAGGAAACACACACTCCAGTCATGTGATCAATCGTGCTGATCAGCTCCTGATCACCAACTGCATTCCTCAGCAACATCGACTAACAAGCCACAGTATATATGTCTTGTTCTTCTCTTATCCTTTCGTATTGTTTATTTTGTGTTATGCGGATTCCTTCACTGTAATAGTGTGTTATATACACTGTAAACTCCAGTTCGTTATGGATACGTACCCCTGTATACATTTCTGGAGAGTGCCAAATACGTCCCAGGAGCTACATACATTTCTCTCGCAAGTGCCATTCACGCCTGCTGGCCGCTGTCCACTGACTGACCTGTCATGGGGCTGGCAAATCCTCTCTGCACCTCAAGTCGTACATGGCGAGCCTCTGGGCAAACTGGTAACACCAGAGAAGCCGTCCACACGGAGGTAAGCGGTCAGCTGATAGTGCTTAAAGAAACAGAAGCCATCGGTGGCATCATACCGCCCATAGCGTTCGTTTTAAAGATGAGATGCAAGCATACGTAGCTCTGGCTACATAATTCATGCTCTCCAGAAATGTAGACGGGGGTATGTATCCACACTGAGCCTGTGTTGGTAAACTCACATACTGTTGTTCTTCCACATCCATAACGCACATTTAGACACAGCAAATATAAAGAGGAATCTTAAATATGTTGCTGAAATATCAACAGATGATTCAGTTTCAGCATTCTCTGGTAAACGATGACGTTTTACTGCAAATGTCACATGATTAACGCTGGAAACGCTCTTATATATGATCAAACTCTTCACCAAAACAACACAAGATGAGGAGAACTCAGAGACTTGATAAAGGCTTTAAAGGTTGAGTTTAGGAAACGCTGTCAGCAACACACCTTCTGCTGATTAATGTCTTGAGCTCAGGTGTGGAGGATAATCTGACCTTTGACCTACAGTAACACACACACACACACACACCTCCACCTGCGCACTCATTAATGAATAATCACAGCTGTATTTAAATCATTACTTCATCTGAAAAGCAGCGTGTAACTCAATAAGTCATTGAATTATTGACTCAATAGTAGCCCACATGCAGTCCAGTGATTATAAAATAGAAATTAAACTCTTTAAACTCTTTAAATTTGAGTCAAACAGGAACTGTTTAATGCTTTTTGAGCAGTGTTGTTTTATAATAGTGTTTTAATAAAGTCTTGTTGAGTCCTTTTGGACTGATGATGTTTGACACTTAAAAGTGACACAATATCTGTATTGAAACACAAAACTATCAGAGCAATGGCATCATATTTCATATATATATATATCACATAAGTGTGTACATTTAAATGCCACTGTCTGTGAAGCATGTGCAGCTGTGAGACTAAGAAAATGGCAATATGCAAACTACACTCACTGGCCACTTTATTAGGTACACCTGTCCAACTGCTGGATAGCACAAATGTCTAATCAGCCAATCACATGGCAGCAGCTCACTGCATTTAGGCATGTAGACATGGTCAAGACGATCTGCTGCAGGTCAAAGCGAGCATCAGAATGGGGAAGAAAGGGGATTTAAGGGTCTTTGAACGTGGCATGGTTGTTGCTGCCAGACGGGCTGATCTGAGTATTTCAGAAACTGCTGATCTACTGGGATTTTCACGCACAACCATCTCTAGGGTTTACAGAGAATGGTCCGACAAAGAGGAAATATCCAGTGAGCGGCAGTTCTGTGGGCGCAAATGCCTTGTTGATGCCAGAGGTCAGAGGAGAATGGCCAGACTGGTTCCAGCTGATAGAAAGGCAACAGTAACTCAAATAAGCACTCGTTACAACCGAGGTCTGCAGAAGAGCATCTCTGAACACACAACACGTCCAACCTTGAGGCGGATGGGCTACAGCAGCAGAAGACCACACCGGGTGCCGCTCCTGTCAGCTAAGAACAGGAAACTGAGGCTACAATTCACACAGGCTCACCAAAACTGGACAAGAGAAGATTGGAGAAACGTTGCCTGGTCTGATGAGTCTCCATTTCTGCTGCCACATTCGGATGCTCGACTCAGAATTCGGCCTCAACAACATGAAAGCATGGATCATCCTGCCTTGTATCAGTGGTTCAGGCTGGTGGTGGTGGTGTAATGGTGTGGGGGAGATTTTCTTGGCACACTTTGGGTCCATTAGTACCAATTGAGCATGGTGTCAACGCCACAGCCTACCTGAGTATTGTTGCTGACCATGTCCATCCCTTTATGACCACAGTGTCTCCATCTTCTGATGGCTACTTCCAGCAGGATAACGCACCATGTCATAAAGCGCCAATCATCTCAGACTGGTTTCTTGATCATGACAATGAGTTCACTGTACTCAAATGGCCTCCACAGTCACCAGAGCTCAATCCAATAGAGCACCTTTGGGATGTGGTGGAACGGGAGATTGGCATCATGGATGTGCAGCCGACAAATCTGCAGCAACTGTGTGATGCTATCATGACAATATTTCCAGTAGCTTGTTGAATTTATAACACGAAGGATTAAAGCAGTTCTGAAGACAAAAGGGACCAACCCGGTACTAGTGAGGTGTACCTAATAAAGTGGCCAGCGAGTGTACATTTACAATCACTCCGCTACTCCTATATTGTCATAAACATCTCGTATGAGAGTGTCCTGCTAAATGTAAAATGTAAATCTACATCTCCTCCATTCCCTGAACTGATTTCCACAGAAGTGTTGTACAGAACACATGGAGATAATGTTGGGTTTCTCGTAATCCCCGAAGGCTGAAACCTGCATAACCGAGCATTTAAAATCACACCAATCTGATTTGTTGAAAGCACATTTGGGCAGAGTTCAAGTATGCGGCGCTGCAAGCTTCTTTAGTGGCCTGAAAACAGCAGCAGATCTCTCTGAGGAGCTCAACCATTAACCCATAAACACACTCTGGAGCACTCGCACACTCACTCACTGATCAGGCAGCACAGATCACTCTTATAAGGGCTTTAAACACAGCAGCAGTGTGTGAGTCTCTCCTCTGATGAGGAACATGAGTGAACTGTGTTTGTTCTAATCAGACTTGATGAAGGAAACACTTTGATTGACATTCTCCCTTTCATCAGTGAGTGAAAGCCCCGCCCACTAGTGCACATCATCTCTCCATCTCATTAGCATAAACAGCAGCCCTGAGTGAGAAGCAGCCGTCTGTCCATTAGCCGTTAGAGTGTTTGAGCTGCTGAAGATAATGTCAGCATAGACTAAGAGGATTATAGATGTGGAGTTTTAGATGAACAGCGACAGGAGCGACATAGACTGACAGAAGCATGAAGCACACACTGAAGCACACCTGACCAGCACTGACAACACACACACACACACACTGAAGCGGATCTCTCAGTGATATCTGTGCAGGAGCCGGTTTACTCTCTCGTTAGATGTAAACGCTGCTGTATTGACTGATTCCCGGTGTGTGTAGCGTCAGCACACCTCCAGCATCAGATCTGGCCTGAGCCCAACTGAGAGTGTGTGTTCTGCCAAGTTTCCGTGTCTTCTGGTTATAAGAGCGTTTATATCCTGGATTAGAGCAAACCGGCCGGTCCAGCCGCTGTCACAGTAAAGCAAACGCTGGTCCAGATGATTAACTGCACACACACACACACACACACACACACATATGAACACAGACGCGACTGCAGCAGATTCCTGAAGCACGATAAGAGCACTTTATTGAGCTTTATCTCCGCGCATACACCAGCTTTGATCTTCAAACACTGCAGAAGTCAACAGTAATAAAGCGCTCTGTGTGTGTGTGTGTGTGTGTGTGTGTGTGTGTGTGTGTGTGTGTGTGTGTGTGTGTGTGTGTGTGTGTGTGTGTGTGTCAGTCAGTGGGAGAACAGCACCATCTGCTGCTGACAGGAGGAACTGCAGTAACTCAGCTCTAACACTGATCACACACTGCAGTTCAGTCATTCATTCATTTTCTTTTCGGCTTAGTCCCTTTATTAATCTGGGGTCGCCACAGTGGAATGAACCGCCAACTCATCCAGCATATGTTTTACACAGAGGATGCACTTCCAGCTGCAACCCATCACTGGGAAACACCCATACACACTCATTCACACACTACGGTCAGTTTAGTTGATCAGTTCCCCTATAGCGCATGTGTTTGGACTGTGGGGGAAACCGGAGCACCCGGAGGAAACCCACACCAACATGAGGAGAACATGCAAACTCCACACAGAAACACACACTGACCCAGCTGAGGCTCAAACCAGAGGCCTGAGTGCTGTGAGGCCACACCACTGAGCCACCGTGCCGCCCACAAAAGCTCAACTTAAAGCATAATGTAGAGGAGCTTGTGAATGTTTTTATTATGAACACATGACTCTGAACACACACACACACACACACACTGTTACAAATATCCTTACACTAGCATTGTGACTTTTATTAATGAGTCTGTTGGGTGTTTCTCAGTAATGGGTTGCAGCTGGAAGGGCATCCACTGTGTAAAACATATGCTGGAATAGTTGGCGGTTCATTCCGCTGTGGCGACCCCTGATGAATAAGGGACTAAGCTGAAGGAAAATGAATGCATGAATCTTTATTGCATTAATAATTCAGCAAAGTTATTCCTCATTAAAGTTACTAGTGTCGCTGTACACTCTCCTGAAGCGCCTTTAAAACACATGCAGATGATAAAGGTTCACTCTGTTAGGGTTATACTGTGCTCCACAAATCTCATGTTTTCTCAGCTGTTGATGGACTATAATCCCAGTTTAACATTGCAGATCCAGTGATGTGGCTATTGTGGACACACACATTGCGATATCCATGCTGAAACGTGCGATAAATATTGACACATTTTGAGAATAGTCACATACATACAGGCAGTGCAGAATTATTAGGCAAATGAGTATTCTGACCACATCATCCTCTTTATGCATGTTGTCTTACTCCAAGCTGTATAGGCTCGAAAGCCTACCACCAATGAAGCATATTAGGTGATGTGCATCTCTGTAATGAGAAGGGGTGTGGTCTAATGACATCAACACCCTATATCAGGTGTGCATAATTATTAGGCAACTTCCTTTCCTTTGGCAAAATGGGTCAAAAGAAGGACTTGACAGGCTCCGAAAAGTCAAAAATAGTGAGATATCTTGCAGAGGGATGCAGCACTCTTAAAATTGCCAAGCTTCTGAAGCGTGATCATCCAACAATCAAGCGTTTCATTCAACATAGTCAACAGGGTCGCAAGAAGCGTGTGGAAAAACCAAGGAGCAAAATAACTGCCCATGAACTGAGAAAAGTCAAGCGTGCAGCTGCCAAGATGCCACTTGCCACCAGTTTTGCCATATTTCAGAGCTGCAACATCACTGGAGTGCCCAAAAGCACAAGGTGTGCAATACTCAGAGACATGGCCAAGGTAAGAAAGGCTGAAAAACACCACCACTGAACAAGACACACAAGCTGAAACGTCAAGACTGGGCCAAGAAATATCTCAAGACTGATTTTTCTAAGGTTTTATGGACTGATGAAATGAGAGTGAGTCTTGATGGGCCCGTGGCTGGATCGGTAAAGGGCAGAGAGCTCCAGTCCGACTCAGACGCCAGCAAGGTGGAGGTGGAGTACTGGTTTGGGCTGGTATCATCAAAGATGAGCTTGTGGGGCCTTTTCGGGTTGAGGATGGAGTCAAGCTCAACTCCCAGTCCTACTGCCAGTTTCTGGAAGACACCTTCAAGCAGTGGTACAGGAAGAAGTCTGCATCCTTCAAGAAAAACATGATTTTCATGCAGGACAATGCTCCATCACACGCGTCCAAGTACTCCACAGCGTGGCTGGCAAGAAAGGGTCTAAAAGAAGAAAAACTAATGACATGGCCTCCTTGTTCACCTGAGCTGAACCCCATAGAGAACCTGTGGTCCATCATCAAATGTGAGATTTACAAGGAGGGAAAACAGTCCACCTCTCTGAACAGTGTCTGGGAGGCTGTGGTTGCTGCTGCACGCAATGTTGATGGTGAACAGATCAAAACACTGACAGAATCCATGGATGGCAGGCTTTTGAGTGTCCTTGCAAAGAAAGGTGGCTATATTGGTCACTGATTAGTTTTTGTTTTGTTTTTGAATGTCAGAAATGTATATTTGTGAATGTTGAGATGTTATATTGGTTTCACTGGTGAAAATAAATCATTGAAATGGGGATATATTTGTTTTTTGTTAAGTTGCCTAATAATTCTGCACAGTAATAGTCACCTGCACACACAGATATCCTCCTAAAATAGCTCAAACTAAAAACTACTTCCACAAATATTCAGCTTTGATATTAATGAGTTTTTTGGGTTCATTGAGAACATGGATGTTGTTCAATAATAAAATTAATCCTCAAAAATACAACTTGCCTAATAATTCTGCACTCCCTGTATAAATAGATATTAAGGGCTGCACAATATATGGTTTGAGCATGGATATCGCAGTGTGTGCGTCTGCAATAGTCACACCGCAGGATGGGCAATGTTGAGCAGATATGTGGAGACGCTGCAGAATTAAACCACAACAGTGTGAACAGTTCTCATCTGTGTGTGTCTTGAAGAGTTGTGTCTGTGTGAGCATTTAAAGAGAGATTAAAACATTTTAATAACGCATACAGAAGTCTAATGACGATTCATTTACCTGAGTTATCTATAAGATCAAGACTATGCAGTGTTATTTTATATTTAATTATTGCACTCCTGAACACTGTCTCCACAGAACACTGTGCAGTGTGTTTTATTTCACTGTAATATTTGTGCACGTGTGTTTATCTATCACTTCGTTTATTATACGGATATAATCAATGACACTAATATATATGTACATTTCACTGCCTTACAAAATCATCCAATCCGTCTACAGCAGGAGTGTCCAAACTCGGTCCAGGAGGGCCGGTGTCCTGCAGATTTGAGCTCCAACTTGCCTCAACACACCTGCACTAGTAAGAGCTTGATTAGCTGGCCCAGGTGTGTCTGATTGGGGTTGGAACTAAACTTTGCAGGACAGCGGCCCTCCAGGACCAAGTTTGGACACCCCTGCTCTAAAGTAATGACTGTTCATCTGTTGAAATTATATTTATATCACTATATATATATATATATATATATATATATTCATTCATTCATTTTCTTGTCGGCTTTGTCCCTTGCGGGGTCGCCACAGCGGAATGAACCGCCAACTTATCCAGCACGATTTACGCAGCGGATGCCCTTCCAGCCGCAACCCATCTCTGGGAACTTCCACACACACATTCACACTCATACACTATGGACAATTTAGCCTACCCAATTCACCTGTACTGCATGTGTTTGGACTGTGGGGGAAACCGGAGCACCCGGAGGAAACCCACGCGAATGCAGGGAGAACATGCAAACTCCACACAGAAACGCCAACTGACCCAGCCCAGCCGAGGTTCGAACCTGCGACCCAGCGACGTTCTTGCTGTGAGGCAACAGCACTACCTACTGCGCCACTGGGTTGCCCATATATATATATATATATATATATATATATATATATATATATATATATATATATATATATATATATATATATATATATATATATATATATATATATATATATATATCGCAGAGAACACACACACACACACACACACACACACATATATATATATATATATATAGACAGTATTTTAAAAAAATTTCAGCATTTAATTAACATTCACCAAGCAGGATGAGGATTAAAATGTGAGTGAAAAACACAACAACACTCTAAGATATGCTGGGTCATTTAAACACAAATTGGGTAAAATATGGACTAACATTGGGTTAAAGTTGGTCCTATTAACTAAGCACTGCTGAGAAACCCCTGACTGACTCCTTCAGTATTTGTTTTTCCTACTATGAAGGTGGATGGTTACCAGTTTCCAGCATTCTTCAAATTATCTTCTTTAGTGTCCAACACTCACATATGTCTGAAACAGGTTAAGAGTGAGCACATGATGGCAGGCTGGAGATTTTTGAGTGAACTGACCCTTTAATGCCGAGTTGTTATTTTCAGATGTAATGGTGAGATTCCTCCAGCAGGTGGAGGCGTAACACCAGCACAGCTTTACACTGACTGCTGTCGCTTTAAAACTGTTGACTTTATTCATTAAATTACTCATTCATCATATTTTATCACCATTTACCCCTCACAATAATGTAAAGACAGTAATTATAACAAGAATAGTTAATATAGTTGTATTGTATTTTATTAAGGTCAACCTCAATCATTTAAATCATCTGCCAATGGAGTAAACTAAATAATGTCATTACAAAGCAAAACTAGATTATTGAGAAACTCTCTTCATGTCTGCTCCGTATGTCTGAACACAACACTATACTTTACTCTGCTCTAGAGAATGAGAGTTTGTGGATATCTGCACTAGACACGAGACACAAACAAAACAGGAAGAGCAGCACTTTCTGCAGTTAAAGCAGCATTTGTGCGTTTCTGATTCCCTTTATTTGTTTTTAAACATTCGTGAGTTTCTTCCTTCGGTTGAACAAAAAAGAAGATATTTTGAAGAATGCTGGAAACCTGTAACCATTGACCATTTTCCTACTATGCAAGTCAACGGTTTTCAGCATTCTTCTAAATATCTTCTTTAGTGTTCAACAGAAGAAAGAAACTCCTACAAGGTGTAGAAACCACTTGAGGGAGTGTAAATAGTGAGTACATGTTGATCTTTGTGTGAACTGCCCCTTTAAGACACACACAGTGACGTCAGTCATCCACCAGCAGAGGGCGCAAAGTGTCCATGAATGTATTTACAGTACACTATTAAACACACACTGAGCTGACTAGAGCTCTCACACTACACTACAGTAACAGTACTACAGTCAAAACCACAGTCAAAACAATCATGACTGCCATTTCCATTCTGATCTTCATTTTGAGTGTTTAAATGTAAACATGTAAGTATGAACTCAAGTGTATGTGTGCCGTGCTTTCACAATACTCATCATAGCAGAGGTTTTAGAGGGTCAGTTCACCCACAAATTAACAACAGCATGAACATTCTGCCATCATTACTTACTCTTTACCTCTTATAATCCTGTATGAGCTTCTTTCTCCTGTTAGACACTAGAGAAGATATTTTGAAGAATGTTGGAAACCTGTACGCATTAATCCATTTGTTATGTTTTACTATGGAAGTCAATGGTTACCGGTTTTCAGCATTCTTCAAAATATCTCCTTTACTGTTCAACAGACAGAAAGAAACTCATGAAGGTTTGCGAGAGAGTAAACAGTGAGTAAATGATCAGTGTTGTGTGAACTGACCCTTTAAACACTCTGCTTTTACTAATCTATTCATTAATACTTCATTCATCTGGACGTCTGCCACTCATCTCAACTCAGAAATGTGTTTCTCTTACAGGCCACAAGGTGACACCAAAGGCACAAAGAATCCAATAAAAGACGTGTAACGCTAATAACAATGACTTAGTCATGATGATAACTAGTCTAGCTAGTGTGTGTTTATGAGCTGATACTTGCAGATATTACAGACTGAAATAATGACTAGTGTGAAAACGTAGATTAAATCATTCTAGATGTAAGAAGCCATCGATATTAAAGTAAATAAGGAGTAAACTGAGGACCGTCTGCATGTACTTATCAATAATAGTGTGAAAGTTTGGCATTTGCCTGTGTTTTAAGGCCTGTGACGGCAGGATATAAAGCTCATTTCGACCATTTCCACATAAGAAATGATGACGTTTGTAGCTTTAACAAAGATTACTTGTATTTATTTCAATAATGAAGATTATAACGTGTTACTTTGACCTCTGGTTATTGAATTTCTGTAGCTTGGTTCAGTTCCACTGTACTCATCTGTGATTGTGCATTATATTTACAGCAGATGTATTCCTCTACACAAATCACCACAATCAGAGGAAGAGGAGGAATTCTGCCCAACAGTTGTGACGTTACTGACTGTAAATGTGCATCGAGCTCTGCATTTATTTACAAAATCTACTAACTTTAACACATTAAATAAAGCATCTTCATGAAAATGCTCATTTGTGGATATGTTGAGCAGCCCAGTGAATATAAAGAGGACTAACCTCATAAAATAAGACATAAAAGTGCTGTGGGGTTATTTCCAGGGTTTTTTTACAGCCCCAACTCAGACAACAGAGAGCACATGACTTATGAACATAACCAATGTCAGGAACAGACACTTTTCCAATATTTGCTGGAGGACAGATGAAGATCCACAATGCAGTGGGTAATAGAAAACCTAAAACACTCGATATGACCACTGCTGATCTGCAGATATTGTCTGAGCATTGGAGGATTCAGAACAACAGCAGAGAAACAACAGCAGCAGCTTGATCCTGGACTCTTATTTCTCTAGAACTCTTCTGTTAGAGACTAGTGTTAGTAAGTTAGCATGTATGGGGACTCAATCTGGAACCAGCAGTACAGTTTGACACGACTGCTGTAGATCTGGACAGAGATGACAGAAAAGCTGGCTAACACTTGGAGTAACTACATGGCCAAAGGTATTTAGTGAAAGGTATTGATGATAGTTCATATATATATATATAGACGAAGTCAGAATTATTCACCCTCCTTTTATTTTCTTATTTATTAAATATTCCCCAGATGATGTTGAACAGATTCAGCAGTTTCTCACAGTATTTCCTCTAATATTTGTTCTTCTGGAGAAAGTCTTATTTGTTTTATTTGGGCTAGAGTAAAAGCAGTTTTTAATAGTGTTAAAGCCATGTTAAGGTCAATATTATTAGCCCCTTCAGCAATATTAGTGTTGGATTGTCTCCAGAACAAACCACTGTTATACAATGACTTGCCTAATTACCCTAACTTTACCCTAATTACCCTAGTGAAGCCTTTAAATGTCACTTTAAGCTGAACACTAGTGTCTTTAAGAACATCTAGTCTAATATTATCATGGAGAAGAGACATCAGTGATTAGAGATGAGTTATTAACACTGTTATGATTAGAAACCGACACAGATCAACACAGAGGAAACAGTGATTGTCAGGTGGTAATTAGTGTGTAGCTTATCTTTATTTAATTATGATTTAGTTATGGGTCAAACAAAGACCATGCGGGTCATGTAGTGGAAACGGTAGGCTACAAATAATTAATTCATTATTAATTAATTAATTATTCATAAACAAATGTGTGTGTGTGTGTGTGTGTGTATCTGTGTTTACACTGAAGAACGATGAACTGATGACCTTCACAGCCAATCACAGTCATTTCTGTTGAGCAGGTGAACACAACGGCCAATCAGCAGTGTTCAAGATCAACAGCGGTCAAAATCTGACACGGATGTCTTTAAAACTTCACTACCAACTGATATTAAAGTCAACACTTTTGACTAGCCTACTCACAAAAACTACATTTATAGTCACTTTTAGGGTAATCTGTAAAGAATTCTGTAAGAAAACAATTGCTTTATATATATAAAGTTAAAATGATCAATACTGATTAGCAGGAAGATCAATACATTTGACAAGACAGATTAGGATCAGTCAGAGTGTTTATAGTGTGCTGAATATTTACTGAACATTACAGATGATGAGACACCGCATCACCAGAGCCAGACAGAGACTGTGGACATTTCTGCTCACACACACACACACACACACACACACACACACACACACACACACACACACACACACGTCTGAACAAAGGTTGTATTTATGTGTGTGTGTGTGTGTGTGTGTGTGTGTGTGTGTGTGTGTGTGTGTGTGTGTGTGTGTGTGTGTGTGTGTGTGTGTCACTCCAGACTCTCCAGCACAAGCTGACCATTGTTCCTGCTGCACTACAGACTAACTCTACTGCCACGCTAAACACACACACACACACACACACACACACACACACACACACACATACACACACATACACACACACACACATTTTATTTCACTCAATGTGCTGTTTGTTTAACTCTGGCATAAGAATATCTCTCTCACACACACACACACACACTCTCAGGAATGGACAACATATATCAGGTATATATCATGATATTTTCTGGTATTTATTAACAGATAAAGAGTGCTGAATCTAGAGATAAGTAGACATGTATACACACACACACACACACACACACACACACACACACACATATATAATTATGATTAATCACGTCCTAAAAACACTCGTATTTCAGAATCCACAGTCGACTGTAAGATCCTGGCGCTGCAGATGCTCTGTTCAGCTGTTCTCTCGCTAGTGAAGCGTTCACTTATAAAGTCGCCATGTAAATATCGAATCCTCCATGGAGCGACACAGCTGACTCTTAAAGGGAATGAGAGACGACACTCTGATTGGTTTAATGCAGGTGATGATCCAAACACAGGCAGAACTCATGAAGGGAATAAACACAGAGCTTTCAGATATGCGCCTGGTGCACAGACTGTTTTCCCCCTCCCTAAATCAGCAGTAGAGTATTCAGACTGTGCTCCTGCAGCATCAGCTTCACACTCAGTGTTTACACTGTCAGAACAGAGCCTATAAAGGGAGCTTTAAATCCTTCAGGCACTAGAACCTCTAACATTAGTATCTTCAACCAGGATTATTTACATGTCATTTACCCAGTTTACATTAGATGTGTTAATATTTACAGACGACTTCTGACACGGCTTCCCTGATAAACATAACACACTCTTTATATTCTCATGTGTTATCTCTGTTCAAAGTCTAGTTTAGAGGGAAATACACTACACATTGGGGTTTGTTTGGACTTCGTGTGGTACTGTATGTAAATGCAGTCCCCTACAGAACCCCCAGACCACCTCAGCTCTTCACAGACACAAGCAGACGTTTCCTATCACAATACAGATATATAGTGCAGCCCTAGCTGGAGCCAGCACTAGCCTAAACCTCCTGTATGACCCTTCAGTAATGAGAAGAGCTGTCAGTGAGGGTCTGAGAGTGTGTGTTCCTGAGAGAGCAGGGTCAGGGCTTACTGGACATTTACTACAATACAAGATGCTCAACTTATAGAGCCGAACGATGTGAAGGTACATGAACATCACTCAGTGTGTGTGTGTGTGTGTGTGTGTGTGTGTGTGTGTGTGTGTGTGTGTGTGTGTGTGTGTGTGTGTGTGTGTGTGTGTGTGTGTGTGTGTGCTCCTGCATTTCTCCTGCGGTTTACCACAGATGTATTACATGTCAGAGCAGTAAACACCTGCAACCACAAACTCCACACACACACTCCACACACACACTCAGAGCTGTTTATGAGCACAACACACTCACACGTTCACCACTAGGGGGACTGAAGGTCAAATCAGCTCCAGTTCAGGAGTGCACAAACTGAAGCATCCAGAAACTGACCTGTCCCAGCACACACTCACAGTTTCAGAAGCCAAGCTCAACACACACACACACACACACTGCCAGCATCCGGATTAAACTCTGCATGAAGATGACGTTAAAGTTATTCTTCTGTCCTCTATGGTGACGTACATCCAACTCAAACAGTCCTAAAATGAGAGAATCATGTAGAGCGGTGCAGGATTTCATCCTCTAGAACTGACTGAAACATTGGAAGATGAGTGTGGACAATCAAATAGAGGATTAGCCAATGGATAAAAGCCAGACACACACTGATAGCCCCACCCTAAAGCACTAATAGCTCCTCCCTAAAGCACTAACAGCTCCTCCCTAAAGCACTGATAGCCCCACCCTAAAGCACTAATAGCTCCTCCCTAAAGCACTAATAGCTCCTCCCTAAAGCACTGATAGCCCCACTCTAAAGCACTGATAGCCCCACCCTAAAGCACTAATAGCTCCTCCCTAAAGCACTGTTGAACCCACCCTAAACGAATGATAACCCCGCCCTAAAACACTGATAGCCCCTCCCCAAAAGACAGATAGCCCCGACCTAAAGCAATGATAGCCCCACACTACAGTAAATGACTAATAGCACCGCCCCAAAACACTGACAGTCCCGCCCTAAATGACTGATAGCACCGCCCCAAAACACTGACAGTCCCGCCCTAAATGACTGATAGCACCGCCCCAAACACTGACAGTCCCGCCCTAAATGACTGATAGCACCGCCTCAAAACACTGACAGCCCCGCCCTAAATGACTGATAGCTCCGCCCCAAAACACTGACAGTCCTGCCCTAAATGACTGATAGCTCCGCCCCAAAACACTGACAGCCCTGCCCTAAATGACTGATAGCACCGCCCCAAAACACTGACAGTCCTGCCCTAAATGACTGATAGCTCCGCCCCAAAACACTGACAGCCCTGTCGTAAATGACTGATAGCTCCGCCCCAAAACACTGACAGTCCCGCCCTAAATGACTGATAGCACCGCCTCAAAACACTGACAGTCCCGCCCTAAGTGACTGATAGCACCGCCTCAAAACACTGACAGTCCTGCCCTAAATGACTGATAGCACCGCCTCAAAACACTGACAGCCCTGCCCTAAATGACTGATAGCTCCGCCCCAAAACACTGATAGTCCTGCCCTAAATGACTGATAGCTCCGCCCCAAAACACTGACAGCCCTGCCCTAAATGACTGACAGCACCGCCCCAAAACACTGACAGTCCTGGCTTAAATGACTGATAGCTCCGCCCCAAAACACTGACAGCCCTGTCGTAAATGACTGATAGCTCCGCCCCAAAACACTGACAGTCCTGCCCTAAATGACTGATAGCACCGCCCCAAAACACTGGCAGCCCTGTCGTAAATGACTGATAGCTCCGCCCCAAAACACTGACAGTCCTGCTCTAAATGACTGATAGCTCCGCCCCAAAACACTGACAGTCCCGCCCTAAATGACTGATAGCTCCGCCCCAAAACACTGACAGCCCCGCCCTAAATGACTGATAGCACCGCCCCAAAACACTGGCAGCCCTGTCGTAAATGACTGATAGCTCCGCCCCAAAACACTGACAGTCCTGCTCTAAATGACTGATAGCTCCGCCCCAAAACACTGACAGTCCCGCCCTAAATGACTGATAGCTCCGCCCCAAAACACTGACAGTCCCGCCCTAAATGACTGATAGCACCGCCCCAAAACACCTACAGTCCTGCTTTAAATGACTGATAGCTCCGCCCCAAAACACTGACAGTCCTGCCCTAAATGACTGATAGCTCCGCCCCAAAACACTGACAGTCCTGCCCTAAATGACTGATAGCACCGCCTCAAAACACTGACAGTCCCGCCCTAAATGACTGATAGCACCGCCCCAAAACACTGACAGCCCTGTCGTAAATGACTGATAGCACCACCCCAAAACACTGACAGTCCCGCCCTAAATGACTGATAGCTCTGCCCCAAAACACTGACAGTCCCACCCTAAATGACTGATAGCACCGCCCCAAAACACTGACAGCCCCACCCTAAATGACTGATAGCTCTGCCGCAAAACACTGACAGCCCCGCCCTAAATGACTGATAGCTCCGTCCCAAAACACTGACAGTCCCGCCCTAAATGACTGATAGCACCGCCCCAAAACACTGACAGTCCCGCCCTAAATGACTGATAGCACCGCCCCAAAACACTGACAGTCCCGCCCTAAATGACTGATAGCACCGCCCCAAAACACTGACAGTCCCGCCCTAAATGACTGATAGCTCTGCCGCAAAACACTGACAGCCCCGCCCTAAATGACTGATAGCTCCGCCCCAAAACACTGACAGTCCTGCCCTAAATGACTGATAGCACCGTCCCAAAACACTGACAGTCCCGCCCTAAATGACTGATAGCACCGCCCCAAAACACTGACAGTCCCGCCCTAAATGACTGATAGCACCGCCCCAAAACACTGACAGTCCTGCCCTAAATGACTGATAGCTCCGCCCCAAAACACTGACAGTCCCGCCCTAAATGACTGATAGCACCGCCCCAAAACACTGACAGTACCGCCCTAAATGACTGATAGCACCGCCTCAAAACACTGACAGCCCCGCCCTAAATGACTGATAGCACCGCCCCAAAACACTGACAGTCCTGCCCTAAATGACTGATAGCTCCGCCCCAAAACACTGACAGTCCCGCCCTAAATGACTGATAGCTCCGCCCCAAAACACTGACAGCCCTGCCCTAAATTACTGATAGCTCCGCCCCAAAACACTGACAGTCCCGCCCTAAATGACTGATAGCTCCGCCCCAAAACACTGACAGTCCTGCTTTTAATGACTGATAGCTCCGCCCCAAAACACTGACAGCCCTGCCCTAAATGACTGATAGCTCCGCCCCAAAACACTGACAGTCCTGCTTTTAATGACTGATAGCACCGCCCCAAAACACTGACAGTCCCACCCTAAATGACTGATAGCACCGCCCCAAAACACTGACAGCCCCACCCTAAATGACTGATAGCTCCGCCCCAAAACAATGACAGCCCTGCCCTAAATGACTGATAGCTCCGCCCCAAAACACTGACAGCCCTGCTCTAAATGATGATAGCACCACCCCAAAACACTGACAGCCCCACCCTAAATGACTGATAGCTCCGCCCCAAAACAATGACAGCCCTGCCCTAAATGACTGATAGCTCCGCCCCAAAACACTGACAGTCCCGCCCTAAATGACTGATAAAGCCCTCTAACAGTTTCAATAGTCATTGTCAGTGTTGTGAAGTGTCCACGATATCAGGATTGTGCATGTTTATTATCAGTGCATACTGAATTGTATGATGAAGTGAGCATGATATGAATATAATAGAATAATAATATGATAGAACTCTCTTCATTTCTCCTCAAGACTATATGTTGTGCTCGTCTAGAGAACGTTTCTGGATTTCAGGGTGTTTAGAAACGACACACACACACACACACAGAGTACTGCAGCATTCTCTATCTGCAGTGTGTGTCGGCCTCCAGCCTCTTCAGCCTGTGGTGGTCATTGCTGTTCCCCATACGGTCCGTCTGGAGCAGATAATGAGCTGCTGTGAGGGGGAGATGTGCTCCTGAAGGGCTGTGTGTGTGGGTTACTCTGTGCTTCTGAAGGGGTTACTCTGCATCTCTCCAGTGCTCCACAATGCACTCTGTTCACATGTGTGTGTTTCTCCTCAGTGGATGACAGAGCGCCACATGTGCCTTTACTGCAGTCATATGTGCTCAGATAATGAAGGAAACCCTCAGTGGCAGAGTGATCAAGACTTTCAGGAAGAATTGATCAACTACACTGGCTGTAGTGTATGAGTGTGTGTGTGTGTGTGTGTGTGCGTGTGAATGAGTGTGTTGGGTGTTTCCCAGTACTGGGTTGCAGCTGATATAATAATGAGTGTTGCAATAACAAGATTTCTCACAATATAGCTTCATACAACTTATATTTATATGTATAAAAGAGCAGATCATAAAAAACAATCAGAAGCATCCTTTAGGAGGTTGTGCAGAAGATGTTTAGAAGTACTCAGAGTCACAAGTGTGTCAAGATTGAGCTGATCAAGCCCCAGGAGCATATAAGGAGAAAGCACATTTGCCAAGCTCTGACAATACCCTCGAGACTGTTAAGCGAATACAGGAACCAGATCCAGTGTGTTGGTTATTTATGTGGAATGTTAACAAATTAGAAAGATAGGATGGTGATTTACCTAAGAGAGCCTTTCAATAAATAAGTACAAATGTAAATTTCTCCTTTGATGTAGAGATAACCAGTCTAAGCAATCATACTGAATACAGTGATGTGTCCGTGAGTCTGCGCCTGTGGTGAAGCGTATTGCTGCATGATAAACACAGTCTAGTGTTCTGAGTAGAGTGGTGGCAGCGTGCATATACAGATGATCACCATAATCAATTACACACAGAAATGTTCTCTCTACTCATTTCTTACGGGCCTTATAGAGAAAACTATTTGTGACCAGTATAAGAATCCTCATTTTGGCTTGAGCTTGTCAATGCGTATTTTAGGGCTGTGCAAAACTATCGCTACATCTAACTATCGCGATAATTTCTTTTAGGATAGTGTATCGATGGTCCAACCTCAAGTATCGATTCAAGTTGTGCCAAATGCCCTCCTCCTCCGCTCCTGTAGATGTCACTAACGATCAACAAAACGCCAAGTAGTACGCTATCAGAAGTAAGCAAGAGTGATCATGGCATAAAACATACAGGTGCCTCCATCTTTTAGAGCTGACGTGTGGCTGCACTTTTGTTTTAACGCTATTAGGGCCGATGGCCAATACACATCATGATGCTGAGGCGGCATCACCGATCCTCCACACCACCCCCGTTGCAAACCCGCTGGTGAAAAACACACACTCAGGCCCCGTTTACACTGATACAGCTTAGTTTAAAATGACATTTCAGAACGAAAATGATCCACACTGGCGTTTGATCTGGCATTTCTGAACAGCCCTCCGTCTGCTGAAAACGCACATCACATGACCACACACACACACACACACACACACACACACACTGTCATGCGCTCATCTGAGCCTCAGAGAACAGTGTACAGACTGTGTATTTTAGAGTCATTGGTATGGACAGTTTATGAAGGATGTACCGCTGGATGACGTCTCACTATAAGTTAGTTGTTAAACATCATATTTAATTAATCTCGTCTCTGTGTAACGACTCCTCTGCCTTTTGATTCTCTCAGGTAACGTGTCTCAGCATCAGCACACTGCTTCAGTCTTTCGCTTTCACGCTTGTACTCAGTAATTTTAGTGTAAACCTCAGATACTGTTGGTTGGTTTCTGTTGGTTCTGCACCTTTTTACCAAGCAAGTGTGTGGACGCCACAACAGCACAGTTCACTCCGCCTAGTCATGCCAGAGTCCTGCGGGGAAAAAAGTGATTGACAGGTGGTAATCTGTGTGTAACTTATCTTTATTTATTTACTTATTTATGATTTGGTTATGAGTACACAGCAAATTCATTAGTGTTAAATTTCGAGTGTTGAGGCAATTCAGAGTAAAGTGTTGAAATTCTAGAGTTAGATCAAGATAAAATAACCCTCTCAGTGTTAGAAGCTGATTTGCCTCCTTGTCGTGCAGAGTTATATGTATCTAACAGTAATACAGTGCTGACTACTACATCTGGGAATTTATGCAGCAATATATACCTGAAGTATTTTTCCAGGCCATTTTATTCTGCCACAAGCAGCAATAAGAAGAAGCAACTGGTGAGTAAAAGTACTTAAAATGTTTGTATATACACATTTGACATCAAAATCATATATAATCATATAATCACACCTCACAAAAAAGTATAATTTTTCATCTTTATTTAGTTCTGTACTCGCTATGTTACATTAAAACTAAAGCTGTCTTAAAACTGCTTCTCCAGGTTAAAATACAAGAAAATAGGGTTTATGACCATTTTGAACTGTTTTCCTTAAAGATTAATGGAATAGTTAATAAAGTGTTGCCGATATGAAACAAGATATATTTTTATTTGCGTGCATGGCACGGTTCGGCAATCTAGTTACCTTCAGTTCCCTGACGCGACACTCTTTTCACACACTTTTGCCGGCGAGAGCAAAACAAAAGTTCACGCGTGTGAGGGAACTGCTTTGTTTATTTATGTAACACAGCCATACGTCTTGCTTTTTGCTTGCTCATGGTGTTAATATTTTACACTACAAGAGTTTGCTAATTAACACACTCTGAGTGATGATAATGTTAACTCTTTCAAGAGTGTTATTTCAACCCTTTTATAGTGGTTCCCATATAAACTCTGAGGAAGTGTTCATTTTAACTCTACGGTAGTTAAATCTATTATCTAAAATTTGCAGTGTAAAACACAGGCCATGCAGGTCAGGTAGTTGAAACGGTAGACTACAAATAATGAATTCGTTATGAATTTATTAATTATTCATATATAATTAATTCACCTTCCCCTGTGATGACG
The DNA here is from genome assembly GCA_903798195.1 of Danio kyathit. Lineage (NCBI taxonomy): Eukaryota > Metazoa > Chordata > Actinopteri > Cypriniformes > Danionidae > Danio > Danio kyathit. Next base: position 80,040,608 of record LR812521.1, on the reverse strand, counting down.
ATGCCATGGTCCATCCCCATGTTTCACATTAGACATGGTACAATGCCAAATTGGTCAACATAGCCCAACCCTAAACGCTATACAGAGAGTACTGAATTAGACAAAATAAATGCCTTTTGTAAGCGTTGCAGTATACAGAGTGCTCTGTTCAATCACACTGTCCAAGTTTTAATGAATTGGAATGATGGAAAATAAATTGTAATTTTAATTTGTCTGCGACTTTATCAAGTTGTCAATATAATGTGACACACATACTAACACAAACTATTGCAATATATCACAATATTTATTGTATCGCGATATGTATCGTATCGCGAGGCCCTTGCCAATACACAGCCCTAGTGTATATCATAGGCTAATCTCTCGTCACACACATTTAACACAAGCCGTCACATTAATAAGCACACAATGCTCCAACTACACACTGATGGAATGAATAAAACCTACATCTGGCTTCTGCTTAGAAAGCCGCTCCTCGACTGAAGACTAAACAATTGTGTGATTTGCTTCAAGAATATGGTTTTATTCAACCCCTTACAGAGTTTCTATCTGACGTCTGCACGGTATGCTGTTCTGTTTGTTTGTTTGTTTGTTTGTTGGTTTATTTGTATGTTTGTTTTGTGTAATTTTATGGCTTTATATTTGATTCACTGTATGACATGTCTCAGTCAGCGTGTGCATGATTATGCTGGGATTGAGTTTGGCAAATAAAAAATAAAATAAATAAATAAATAAATAAACATCTGGCTTTTGCTTTCTCTGAGCACAAGCTAGGCTATGTCAGTTTGACATTTCTCCTAGTTCTGTAAGCATACAGGGATCCAAACTTCAAGCTCTGGTGTTTATTTACACACATCACAACAAACACAAGAGTTTTTCTAAATCAAAACACAAAACAGTCATTTCACTGAGAGAAAACAAATCAGACGAATTGGTGTGGTCTCTCTGGGTCCGGCCACCAAATATTATCTACATCATCACATGCAATGTCCTCTAGTGTAAGTGAACTGATGATATAAATCAGTTTTCACATGTGACCGTGTGCCAGACAGTTAAATAACAGCCAGACATGTGTATAGCTTAGCTAGGAGTGTGTTGATCATTTGGATATTCAGTGTAGAGCAGTGAGTTGTGTTCACAGTTCTGCAGTGTGTGTGCTGTGCAGTGGATTGTACCTACAATTTTGAAAAGTGTGTTAGAAAGTGTCAAACGCAGTGCAGAGCAGTGTCTGTGCTTTTCATTTAGCAAACTCAGTGAGGGGTTTTGCTGTAAGAGTTAACCGTTTTATAAATTGAGCTATGAGAATCTGGGTTAGGGTGTAAGCATTCAGAAAGACTGTAATATGCAAATGAGCAGAGGACACTCGTTTCCTGAAGTCTTCTCTTTCCCTGGTCAGCACAGGAGAATGAGGAGGAGCATGCATTATTATCGTTGTTGTTTACTTTTAAAAACATTATTTTATTTGTAAAACTGATATTTTAATTACGTCATGATCATGCTAACATCACCCAGACACATTCTGAGCTAACCGAGGAAACATATAGTGACGGTCTGTGGTGATTTCCCCAGCATCAGTGTTTACCTGCAGCTGCTGGAGGGGCGGGGCTAAAGAGAGCAAAGGCCTGGTCTGATTGGTCAGATTTAAATAAACACCACATGCGTGCAGCACACAAACACTGAGACGCTGCATATACTGTTATCATCATATCAGTCACTTTAGAACGCTCACACTGTCCACCGGCTCTTACTAGTCATTCACTTTCCTTCAGCTTAGTCTCTGATTCATCAGGGGTCCCCACAGCAGAATGAACCACCAACTATTTCAGCATATGATTTACACAGCGGATGCCCTTCCAGCTGAAACCTAGTACTGGGAAACACCCATACACACACACACACTACGGCCAGTGTAGTTGATCAGTTCCCCTATAGCACATGTGTTTGGACTGTGGGGGAAACCGGAGCACCCGGAGGAAACCCACACCAACACGGGGAGAACATGCAAACTCCACACAGAAACACACACTGACCCAGCCGAGACTCAAACCAGAGACCTTCTTGCTGTGAGGACACAGTGTGACACCACTGAGCCACCGTGCTGCCAGCTATTATTATTATTATTATTATTATTATAGTCTGTATTTTACCAGGAAGGAAGCTCAGCCCACATGGGTTTAACATCACTTATCCACCAATATACACATGCAATCACAATTATAAGCAGTCAGAAGATCTACAGAGCATGTCTCTGGGCTGCTTTAATATGTGTGTATTATTAATTCACTCATGTGGTTCATTTCTAAAGCTTTATTACAGCATCATCAAAGTATTGAGGGAAGATGCGAAGGCGATGGCTTTAACAGGTATAATAGTCAGTGTGTGGCTCTGTTCTTCAGTATATAGGTGTTTAAACTCATTAAACTGCATTAATTATTATAACAGTTAACCCTCTACAATAGAGTCTCAGTAGTAAAGGTTAGGTAATGCATGTTCAGTTGATGTTGAATGAGAGGAAAGGCTATAATACAGTTAGATGTTAACGTGAATTCACCTCATTTAATAAGATTATGGTTACATCTTTTGATCTGAATGAGTTATTAGGCATTCACTTATGAATTAACCTCTGCTGTGATTAAAAACCGCTGGTGTAGTCGTCTGCAAACTGACTTTAGCTCCATTCATTAACGTTAACAGATGAACCTCACTGTGAAGACTGAATAGCCCCACACATAATCACAGGATATTCAGATTAACCTGAACATGATTAACAGCACTCAATAATCAATAACCATGACAGTGTTGTGAAGCGCGCACCACTATACGACTATAGTGCCAGTTCATCATCATCCTATACTGAATTACTGAATATGGGCGCATGTCTAACACTCACACTGGAGGGAGAACAGATGAAAACAATGATGGATAAAGCCATAAGAGCGAGGAGGTGTACAGCGTCCCCTTCACACACACACACACACACACACACACACAGCATTCTGCCATAAATGATGAGGATTGTGTGTACAGTAAAGAGAAACCAAATCCAGAATCACATCCATATGAACTGTCACAGTGCCAATATAAAGCATAAACACACATAAACACACACACACACACACACACACACACACACACACATCATCACCATCATCATCATCATAATAATGTCTCTTCATTGTGAATGAGTAAAGCAGCCTAAATAACCCAGAGAGCATCCTTAAAGCACACACTGATGATTAAAACATGGAGTTATCACCTATAGATGTCTGCAGAAAGAGCATTAAGATGATTTAAAGGCACGGCTCAGTGATTCTGTCATCATTTACTCAACGTACACTTCTGTTGAACACTTGTAGTGTGTGTGTGTGTGTGTGTTTGGCTGTCATTTGCATGAGATTTGCATACAATAAACTGAAATGATGTGTGTGTGTCTATATGCAGATCATTATACAGGCTACTGTAAACAGCACTGGTAATTAAACCCATTTAAACTGAGGTTACAGTATTTATTCCATATGTTTTAACTCGACTGCATACATGACATCCTTCAGAAAGCTGAGCACTGGTGGTTTAAAGGGGCAGTTCACCCAAAAATGAACGGTCTGTCATCATTTACTCACTCTTTCAGGTGTTATAAGCCTTTAGGAGTTCCTTCCAGCTGCTGAACACTAAAGAAGATACTTTGAAGAATGTTGAAAATCTGTAACCATTGATTTCACTACTACACTGTAAAAAATAAAATGTTGACTTAACTTACAATTTTAAAGCAACCGGCTGCAAAGAAATTTTCAGTTTATTAAGCTTCAGTGGTTGAAGTTGTGCCAAATTAATTTTTTAAGTTGACCGAAAAGGCTGGTTTAAGTCAAGTATACTTTACGGAATAATTTGGCACAACTTTAAACACTGAAGCTTAATAAACTCAACATTTCTTTGCAGCCGGTTGCTTTAAAAGATTAAGTTAACTCAACTTTTTATTTTTTTAAGATATGGAGAAATAAAAATGTAAAGTCTCCTCAACTGAATATTTACTTTCATTGAACAAACAGTTCCAAACCTGCAGTTAAATCATTATTATGAGTAAATTCAACTCTGAGCTCAAGAATATGTCCACCTAACTTACAATTTTAAACTGAGTTAACGATTTGTAAGTTGGATTTTTTACAGTGTATGGAAGTCAATAGTTACCGGTTTTCAACATTCTTCAAAATATCTTCTTTGGTGTTTAACAGAGGAAAGACACTCATAAAGGCTTATAACCACTCGAGGGAGAGTAAATAGTGAGTAAATGATCATTTTTGTGTGAACTGACCCTTTAAAACAAAAAATCAACAACAGGAGTGAGGTGTAGGGTCACTAAATTGAGCTAAAGTTAGGTTTATATTCACAAATTCAGACTTTCTCCTTAATAATACAGTTTTAGGAAAATAATCTTTGCAAATATTAAATAATGAAATCATATTATCAGCCAATGACTATCAAAGTACATAACTTTCAGTCAAATAAAGAGTGCTAATGTTGTTTTAGAGTCATCATGCATGTGATTTCAGACAGAATATTTAATGTACCATGGTCAACAATATAGGGAGGGTGTCACAGGTCGTCACTGATCGAATGTGTGAATATAAACCCAGCTTTACCTCAATGGTCACTATCATGACTCAAACACACATCAGCCAACATAATAACATAGATACGTGCTACTGCTGACAATCTATATAGTGTGTCAGCAGTCGATATGTGGTGTTAAACTACACTTCTATATGTTATTATTCTATATTAAACATGCAGTAAATAACTAATCAACTCTCCTCTGTCAAAAGCGAATATACTGAATTAAACTCAAGCTTACCAGATCATCCGTCAGTCCTGCTGCTGTAAGAGTGAGTTTAATCCACATGTGGAGGTGGTGTTGTTATTAATCCGTGTGTGTGAAATATTCCACAAGACTCATATCCAGCGCTCAGCGTTCAGCATCAGAGGATCAATCCGCGTCCACAAAGTAACATCATCATCATCATCATCATCATCATCATCATCATCATGTTCAGTGATATCCAGAGTAATTCGGACAGTACTGAAGCACGTGTATCCCATAATATCCATCAGGAGATCCGCGCACACACACACAGGTACACGCGCGCGCTGCTGTGCACTGAGAGACTCCTCTGCTTCTCTGTGTGTAATGTGTCAGCAGTAGTGAAGCGCGCGCACACACACACACACAGCAAACTCTCACGCACACGATCATCACATGACACACACCCACAGCACTGCATCACGGGAAATGTAGTCTAAAAACTCTCTTTACTTTTCCGCGAGCGAAATACTGCACACTGATGAGGGAACACACAAACATTCATTGAGTGTGTGTGATCAGGATCAGCTTCTTGATCTATATCATTTATATTTATGATGAATACATATAAATATTTTTATATAAATGTTCAAAATGAATATATATAAATATTTTAATATAAATACATATTATTTGGTATATTACCTCACATGTTCAGCTCATTTTCAGGAGAAACTCTCTTCATGTTGATTATTTCTGAACTCAACACTATATTGTACTCTAGAGAATGCTTCTGGGTTGAAGAGTTTATGGATATCTGGAGTAGGACACACACTCTGAGTAAGAGCAGCGTTATTAATGTAATGTGTGTATACTGTGATCAGAATATAACATGTGTTATTAATATTTTAAAGATGTCTGATTAGGATCAACTCCTCAAATGCACTTCAACAGGTGAGTCTGTTTCTGTATCTCCTGAGGTGTGTGTGTGTGTGTGTGTGTGTGTGTGTGTGTGTGTGTGTGTGTGTGTGTGTGTGTGTGTGTGTGTTAATGACAGCATCGCGTGTGAGCAGTAGAGTTTGAGTAAGATATGATCAGCAGTCGTCACAGAACACAGAAGATGAATCACGCTTTCATTAATGCTCCACACACACACACACACACACACACACACACACACACACACACACACACACACACCTGAGAAAACCTGGACTGGATCTCACAATAATATCAGCAAAACGGGCACTTTCTCTCCCACTGCAGACACTGCTGCTCTCACTCAGAGTGTGTGTCTGTTTCTAGAACAAACATCTCAACAATTATTAAATCCAGAAGCATTTCTAGATGAGCACAATGAGTACATAATTATTATTAAACAGTTAATAAATTCCCTAAACAAACTTAATAATCAGTGCTTTAGGGCGGGACTATCAGTGCTTTAGGGCGGGACTATCAGTGCTTTAGGGCGGGACTATCAGTGCTTTAGGGCGGGACTATCAGTGCTTTAGGGCGGGACTATCAGTGCTTTAGGGCGGGACTATCAGTGCTTTAGGGCGGGACTATCAGTGCTTTAGGGCGGGGCCTATCTGTGCTTTAGGGCGGGACTATCAGTGCTTTAGGGCGGGACTATCAGTGCTTTAGGGCGGGACTATCAGTGCTTTAGGGCGGGACTATCAGTGCTTTAGGGCGGGACTATCAGTGCTTTAGGGCGGGCCTATCTGTGCTTTAGGGCGGGACTATCAGTGCTTTAGGGCAGGACTATCAGTGCTTTAGGGCGGGACTATCAGTGCTTTAGGGCGGGACTATCAGCGCTTTAGGGCGGGACTATCAGTGTATTAGGGCGGGACTATCAGTGCATTAGGGCGGGACTATCAGTGCATTAGGGCGGGACTATCAGTGCTTTAGGGTGGGCCTATCTGTGCTTTAGGGCGGGACTATCAGTGCTTTAGGGCGGGACTATCAGTGCTTTAGGGCGGGCCTATCTGTGCTTTAGGGCGGGACTATCAGTGCATTAGGGCGGGACTATCAGTGCATTAGGGTGGGACTATCAGTGCATTAGGGCGGGACTATCAGTGCTTTAGGGCGGGCCTATCTGTGCTTTAGGGCGGGACTATCAGTGCATTAGGGCGGGACTATCAGTGCATTAGGGTGGGACTATCAGTGCATTAGGGTGGGACTATCAGTGCATTAGGGCGGGACTATTAGTGCTTTAGGGCGGGACTATCAGTGCTTTAGGGCGGGGACTATCAGTGCTTTAGGGCGGGACTATCAGTGCTTTAGGGCGGGACTATCAGTGCATTAGGGCGGGACTATCAGTGCATTAGGGTGGGACTATCAGTGCATTAGGGTGGGACTATCAGTGCATTAGGGCGGGACTATTAGTGCTTTAGGGCGGGACTATCAGTGCATTAGGGCGGGACTATCAGTGCATTAGGGCGGGACTATCAGTGCATTAGGGCGGGACTATCAGTGCTTTAGGGCGGGACTATCAGTGCATTAGGGCGTGACTATCAGTGCTTTAGGGCAGGACTATCAGTCATTTAAGGTGGGACTATCAGTGCTTTAGGGCGGGACAATCATTCCTTTAGGGTGGGACTATCAGTCATTTAAGGCGGGACTATCAGTGCTATAGGGCTGGACTATCAGTCCTTTAGGGCGGGACTATCAGTGCTTTAGGGTGGGACTATCAGTCCTTTAGGGCGGGACTATCAGTCATTTAGGACGGGACTATCAGTTATTTAGGGCGGGACTATCAGTGCTTTAGGGTGGGACTATCAGTCCTTTAGGGCGGGACTATCAGTGCTTTAGGGTGGGACTATCAGTCCTTTAGGGCGGGACTATCAGTCATTTAGGGCGGGACTATCAGTTATTTAGGGCGGGACTATCAGTCCTTTAGGGCGGGACTATCAGTGCTATAGGGCTGGACTATCAGTCCTTTAGGGCGGGACTATCAGTGCTTTAGGGTGGGACTATCAGTCCTTTAGGGCGGGACTATCAGTCATTTAGGGCGGGACTATCAGTCATTTAGGGCGGGACTATCAGTCCTTTAGGGCGGGACTATCAGTGAATTAGGGCAGGACTATCAGTGCATTAGGGCGGGACTATCAGTGCATTAGGGCGGGACTATCATTCCTTTAGGGCGGGACTATCCGTCATTTAGGGCGGGACTATCAGTCCTTTAGGGCGGAACTATCAGTGCATTAGGGTGGGACTATCAGTGCATTAGGGCGGGACTATCAGTCATTTAGGGCGGGACTATCAGTGCATTAGGGCGGGACTATCAGTCATTTAGGGCGGGACTATCAGTGCATTAGGGCGGGACTATCAGTCATTTAGGGCGGGACTATCAGTGCATTAGGGGGGGACTATCAGTCATTTAGGGCGGGACTATCAGTGCATTAGGGGGGGACTATCAGTCCTTTAGGGAGGGACTATCAGTCATTTAGGACGGAACTATCAGTCATTTAGGGCGGGACTATCAGTGCATTAGGGGGGGACTATCAGTCCTTTAGGGAGGGACTATCAGTCCTTTAGGGCGGAACTATCAGTCATTTAGGGCGGGACTATCAGTGCATTAGGGCGGGACTATCAGTCATTTAGGGAGGGACTATCAGTGCATTAGGGCGGGACTATCAGTCATTTAGGGCGGGACTATCAGTGCATTAGGGGGGGACTATCAGTCCTTTAGGGCGGAACTATCAGTCATTTAGGGCGGGACTATCAGTGCATTAGGGCGGGACTATCAGTCATTTAGGGAGGGACTATCAGTGCATTAGGGCGGGACTATCAGTCATTTAGGGAGGGACTATCAGTCATTTAAGTTGGGGCTAAAATATAGTCTTGTGTTCAGAAATAATGAGTCAACATGAAGAGAGTTTCTCCTTAAAATGAGCAGAATAATCTGACAATCAAAAGGAAAAACTAGATTATTGAGCTGTTTTCAGGAGAAACTCTCTTCATTATGTCTGAACACAACACTATATTCTACTCTGCTCTAGAGAATGATTCTGGATTTAAGAGTGTGTGGATATCTGGACTAGAAACAGGACACACATTCTGAGTGAGTGTTTGAGAGATGAGCCGTTCCCTGTTCCAGCTTTATGTTCAGTGTTTCCAGCTCAGTATCAGCAGTACCTGATCCACACACACACACACACACACACACACTGAAGATCTGCTGCAGGTTTGCGTGACTAGCGCTCTGAATTCAAACACAAAGACATTGTTTTCCGTCAAACCCCCTGTATGCTAACTCGACCACATTCCTCTCCTGCATTCCTCACTCACACTTTTCCTTCTCCCTTCTGCTTTTCTCAGAAGGACAGCGCTATACATCACCTGCTCTGTAGAATAAAATCCGCCAATATTTACAGCAACAAACAACACACTAAAAAGAATCGGTAAAATCTATGGTAAATACGGCACACTGTAAAAATGTTAGTTTTGGCTGTTAAGCAGGTTACAGAGACAAAGTTTTTTGCAGTTTAAAATATGGTATATACCATAAAATAATTTTACAGTAAACTACCGTATTTCATTAACATAGTATTAAATATATTCATTTATTCATTCATTTTCTTTCAGCTTAGTCCCTTAATTCATCAGGGGTCACCACAGCGAATGAACCGGCAACTTATCCAGCACATGTTTTACACAGCAGATGCCCTTCCAGCTGCAACCCATCTCTGGGAAACATCCATACACACTCATTCACACACACACACTACAGACAATTTAGCCTACACAATTCCCCTATAGCGCATGTGTTTGGACTGTGGGGGAAACCGGAGCACCCGGAGGAAACCCACACCAACACGGGGAGAACATGCAAACTCCACACAGAAACACACACTGACCCAGATCTAATTGATAGAACTTTATAAAGGTATGTGGAGTGAACCGCCCCACTGCAGTGCAGATAGCAGTCATAGACTGGCCTGAATGAAAGGTTTTTAAAGCCGCCATACCCCTGGTGGAATGGGCCCTGATTGCCTCAGGTACAAGACAATCCAGTGCCTCATAAGCCAGTAAGATAGCCTTGACTATCCACCGGCAGGTGTGTCCCCATTTTAGGTGGGCCAAACACAACAAACAACTCTCCCACTGAAAGCCATCCAAACGTACAATATACTTATGCGTCTTAAGCCCACACTTGAAGTGCTCTTCATCTGGCATCATAAAGGGTGAAGGATTGAAGGCCTGCAGTACTGTAGGTCGCACCACCTCACTGGGGACCTTAGGGACATACACTGCCCTGGGGTACAGGAATGCTCTCACCATAGCAGGTGAGAATTTTAAGCAAGCTTGTAAATCTCCTACACTCTTGAGGGACATAATGGCCAACAGAAAGACTTTTCTGACACATCCCCAATGGGTTCAAAAGGAGCTGCCAACAGGCCCTTGAGCACTATTGGCAAATCCCAATTAGGAACCCTACTGGTGCAGGCTGGATCCACGAAGGAATAGAACCACCAGAGGGTATCTGTCCAGACCTGCTGAACAGTACGCGGACACTGCCGGGAGGTGGACAGGAGGCCTGCTCCTGCATCCAGCTTCCCCTGTCAGACACTGATGGCCAGCCGGACTCCCTCTGCTGTATTCCTCCAGGTCTGACGTCTCATACACCCGCGATACATCCCGCCTGCTACACTGGACTGATCTCATCTGTGCCTCAGGAGGTTATAAGAGAGGAGCTGTGTTCAGGGAGGAAGGAGCTTGGGTTTCTCCTGGACGAAAGTGAAGAGTGTGGTTGGGGGAAGAGGGGGGTGAGGGGGGAGTCATAGACGAAATTGAAGAGGATGGGATGAGGTTGGGATTTGGGGTGTGGTAGTGTCGATGATGAAAGTGAATAGTGGGTCAGGGGTTGGGGGGGGGGGTGCAGAAGGAACGAACGAAAGTGAAAAGTGAGGGGGGCAGAAGGGGGGTGGTGTCACGAAAGAAAGTGAAGGGCATGGGTGGGGGGGTGACAGAAGGGGGGTGATGTTGCAGACGAATGTGAAGAGCGTGGGTGGGAGGAAGGGGGTGGTAGTGTCGAGAATGAAACTGAAGAGTGAGGGTGGAGGGGCGACAGAAGGGGGTGGTGTCATGAACGAAAGTGAAGAGTGAGGGTGGAGGGGGCAGCAGAAGGGTGAGGGTGTTGCAGATGAAAGTGAAGAGTGAGGGTGGAGGGGCGACAGAAGGGGGTGGTGTCATGAACGAAAGTGAAGAGTGAGGGTGGAGGGGGCAGCAGAAGGGTGAGGGTGTTGCAGATGAAAGTGAAGAGTGAGGGTGGAGGGGGCAGCAGAAGGGTGAGGGTGTTGCAGATGAAAGTGAAGAGTGAGGGTGGAGGGGCGACAGAAGGGGGTGGTGTCATGAACGAAAGTGAAGAGTGAGGGTGGAGGGGGCAGCAGAAGGGTGAGGGTGTTGCAGATGAAAGTGAAGAGTGAGGGTGGAGGGGGCAGCAGAAGGATGAGGGTGTTGCAGATGAAAGTGAAGAGTGAGGGTGGAGGGGGCAGCAGAAGGGTGAGGGTGTTGCAGATGAAAGTGAAGAGTGAGGGTGGAGGGGGCAGCAGAAGGGTGAGGGTGTTGCAGATGAAAGTGAAGAGTGAGGGTGGAGGGGGCAGCAGAAGGGTGAGGGTGTTGCAGATGAAAGTGAAGAGTGAGGGTGGAGGGGGCAGCAGAAGGGTGAGGGTGTTGCAGATGAAAGTGAAGAGTGAGGGTGGAGGGGGCAGCAGAAGGGTGAGGGTGTTGCAGATGAAAGTGAAGAGTGAGGGTGGAGGGGGCAGCAGAAGGGTGAGGGTGTTGCAGATGAAAGTGAAGAGTGAGGGTGGAGGGGGCAGCAGAAGGGTGAGGGTGTTGCAGATGAAAGTGAAGAGTGAGGGTGGAGGGGGCAGCAGAAGGGTGAGGGTGTTGCAGATGAAAGTGAAGAGTGAGGGTGGAGGGGGCAGCAGAAGGGTGAGGGTGTTGCAGATGAAAGTGAAGAGTGAGGGTGGAGGGGGCAGCAGAAGGGTGAGGGTGTTGCAGATGAAAGTGAAGAGTGAGGGTGGAGGGGGCAGCAGAAGGGTGAGGGTGTTGCAGATGAAAGTGAAGAGTGAGGGTGGAGGGGGCAGCAGAAGGGTGAGGGTGTTGCAGATGAAAGTGAAGAGTGAGGGTGGAGGGGGCAGCAGATGGGTGAGGGTGTTGCAGATGAAAGTGAAGAGTGAGGGTGGAGGGGGCAGCAGATGGGTGAGGGTGTTGCAGATGAAAGTGAAGAGTGAGGGTGGAGGGGGCAGCAGAAGGGTGAGGGTGTTGCAGATGAAAGTGAAGAGTGAGGGTGGAGGGGGGCAGCAGAAGGGTGAGGGTGTTGCAGATGAAAGTGAAGAGTGAGGGGTGGAGGGGGCAGCAGAAGGGTGAGGGTGTTGCAGATGAAAGTGAAGAGTGAGGGTGGAGGGGGCAGCAGAAGGGTGAGGGTGTTGCAGATGAAAGTGAAGAGTGAGGGTGGAGGGGGCAGCAGATGGGTGAGGGTGTTGCAGATGAAAGTGAAGAGTGAGGGTGGAGGGGGCAGCAGAAGGGTGAGGGTGTTGCAGATGAAAGTGAAGAGAGAGGGTGGAGGGGGCAGCAGAAGGGTGAGGGTGTTGCAGATGAAAGTGAAGAGTGAGGGTGGAGGGGCAGCAGAAGGGTGAGGGTGTTGCAGATGAAAGTGAAGAGTGAGGGTGGAGGGGGCAGCAGATGGGTGAGGGTGTTGCAGATAGAAAGTGAAGAGTGAGGGTGGAGGGGGCAGCAGAAGGGTGAGGGTGTTGCAGATGAAAGTGAAGAGTGAGGGTGGAGGGGGCAGCAGAAGGGTGAGGGTGTTGCAGATGAAAGTGAAGAGTGAGGGTGGAGGGGGCAGCAGAAGGGTGAGGGTGTTGCAGATGAAGTGAAGAGTGAGGGTGGAGGGGGCAGCAGATGGGTGAGGGTGTTGCAGATGAAAGTGAAGAGTGAGGGTGGAGGGGGCAGCAGGAGGGTGAGGGTGTTGCAGATGAAAGTGAAGAGTGAGGGTGGAGGGGGCAGCAGAAGGGTGAGGGTGTTGCAGATGAAAGTGAAGAGTGAGGGTGGAGGGGGCAGCAGAAGGGTGAGGGTGTTGCAGATGAAAGTGAAGAGTGTGGGTGGAGGGGGCAGCAGAAGGGTGAGGGTGTTGCAGATGAAAGTGAAGAGTGAGGGTGGAGGGGGCAGCAGATGGGGTGAGGGTGTTGCAGATGAAAGTGAAGAGTGAGGGAGGAGGGGGCAGCAGAAGGGTGAGGGTGTTGCAGATGAAAGTGAAGAGTGAGGGTGGAGGGGGCAGCAGAAGGGTGAGGGTGTTGCAGATGAAAGTGAAGAGTGAGGGTGGAGGGGGCAGCAGAAGGGTGAGGGTGTTGCAGATGAAAGTGAAGAGTGAGGGTGGAGGGGGCAGCAGATGGGTGAGGGTGTTGCAGATGAAAGTGAAGAGTGAGGGTGGAGGGGGCAGCAGAAGGGTGAGGGTGTTGCAGATGAAAGTGAAGAGTGAGGGGGGAGGGGGCAGCAGAAGGGTGAGGGTGTTGCAGATGAAAGTGAAGAGTGAGGGTGGAGGGGGCAGCAGAAGGGTGAGGGTGTTGCAGATGAAAGTGAAGAGTGAGGGTGGAGGGGGCAGCAGATGGGTGAGGGTGTTGCAGATGAAAGTGAAGAGTGAGGGTGGAGGGGGCAGCAGAAGGGTGAGGGTGTTGCAGATGAAAGTGAAGAGTGAGGGTGGAGGGGGCAGCAGAAGGGTGAGGGTGTTGCAGATGAAAGTGAAGAGTGAGGGTGGAGGGGGCAGCAGAAGGGTGAGGGTGTTGCAGATGAAAGTGAAGGGCGTGGTTGGGGCGGAGGTCATCACGGATGCTGCCCTGACTACTACTGCTGCCCTAGGTCGCCTCTATGGACGTGCCGGCCCTGGTTGTGTCCCAGTGTGTCTCCTGAAGACAGACACAGCGTCTCGTCTCTGAGAGGGAGCTCTCTGTTAACACATATCTGATCATATTTACAGTCTGGCTGTGATGTCCACACCTTTATAATACAGTAGACTCGTCTAAATCTTACAGTAGACTACTGTATTTCATTACGGTAATATTCTACACTGTAAACATGTTTGAAGTGTGTGTGTTGTGTGATCTGTTCACACAGAAACGTCCATTTCATGATCAAACGAAACATTCAGCACCGATATGCTAATGAGATTCATTTAAATATTCAATTAAAATGTACATAACTAAAGTCAACCTGATGCAAATAAATAAGAGCACATTCTCTATGTGTGATGGAGTGTGTCCAGAGTGTGTGCGCATGTGCGTGTGTGTGTGTGTAGGTTTGGCAGTGTGGCTGTGCGTGACTAGCAGAGATACACCTGTCTGCTGCTCAGGTGAGGGAGGGAACGAGAGCACGCAGAGGCCTGCATACTGAACAATGACTGCTATTGTGACGAGATCTGACTGCTCACACACACATGCTCACACACACTCCATCACACACACACACACAGCTGCTCAGTCACTCTATGCCTCAGCGAAGACTCGGTGTGAAGTGTGTGTGTGTGTGTGTCTGCTGGAGACGGTGAGCATCAGGATCAGCAGGAACACAAGATATTCACTCATCTTTGTGTGTGTGTGTGTGTGTGTGTGTGTGTGTGTGTGTGTGTGTGTGTGTGTGTGTGTGTGTGTAATGCTGCTGTTCAGATGTTGGACACAGGTCTGCTGTGGAGGATCAGTGCAGAGGAGTCACTGAGCTAGAGCTGAGCTGAGCTCCTGCAATCACAGCACAGGCTCTGCTCAATACTAGAACTGTGATGGAGGACAGTAAAGTCAGCTGAAGCAGCTGTCAGTCTGACATATGCAAATATATGCAAATTACATACATGATATACAACATCATATCTGGACTTTCATTCATTCATTCATTCAGCTTAGTCCCTTTATTCATCAGGGGTCGCCACAGTGGAATGAACCAGCAACTATTCCAGCATATGTTTTACACAGTGGATGCCCTTCCAGCTGCAACCCAGTACTGGGAAACACCCATACACACTCATTCACACTCATACACTACGGCCAGTTTAGTTGATCAATTCCCCTATAGCACATGTGTTTGGACTGTGGGGGAAACCGGAGCACCCGGAGGAAACCCACACCAACACGGGGAGAACATGCAAACTCCACACAGAAACACCAACTGACCCAGCCGGGGCTCAAACCAGAAGCCTTCTTGCTGTGAGGACACAGTGCGACACCACTGAGCCACCGTGCCGCCCATAAATTCTGATTTGGCTTGTATAAGTGTCATATATGCAGCCTATAGTTGCGCTGAGCATGACCCTTCACACATGTTCTTCAACCATCGCAATATCAAATATATGGACATTTTGGCAACAATTTCAAGATAAAGGTTGCATATCTGACATGCGCAGTGAGTAGCGTAGCCCTGTACACATTTCTGGAGAGATTACGTAGCCACATGTACGTATGGCGGTATTCCATCGTTTTGTGCACGAACAGAGGAAATCAGTGCACAAGCAAAGAGATTCGCATGCTCATATTACATGAATGCGATCTCGACTTGTAATACTGCGCTCACCACATTTACCATTGAAATAACACCATAGGTAGTTGGTAGATCTGTGTAAATGGCTGCCGCCACAGCTGGAGAAAAGGAAACACTGATAGGGGTACGCTTTCAGAATAAGCCTGGGATGTTTATCCGTCAGGTATGGCACCAAAATCCAACGTCTTTGATTTTAGGTTGGACGTTGGACATTGATGTTGGCCTGACGTTGGGTTCTGATGTCACAATTTTCATTTCCAAACTAAACGCAATGACCCCCGACGCTGGGGTACAACGTCAATCTGAAGCCATGTTGACGTCCTGTGTCTGCTGAGTGCTACACACTGATCTACACACTCATCTGACAACACAAACTACTTACAGTTTAATCATTCTCCATCCTGTTAAATCTTCCCAAATATTCTCCAGATGATGTTGAACAGATTCAGCAGTTTCTCACAGTATTTCCTCTAATATTTGTTCTTCTGGAGAAAGTCTTATTTGTTTTATTTGGGCTAGAGTAAAAGCAGTTTTTAATAGTTTTAAAGCCATGTTAAGCTCAATATTATTAGCCCCTTCAGCTATATTAGTGTTGGATTGTCTCCAGAACAAACCACTGTTATACAATGACTTGCCTAATTACCCTAACTTTACCCTAATTACCCTAGTGAAGCCTTTAAATGTCACTTTAAGCTGAACACTAGTGTCTTGAAGAATATCTAGTCTAATATTATGTGCTGTCATCATGGAGAAGAGAAGAGACATCAGTGATTAGAGATGATTATTAACACTGTTATGATTAGAGATGTGCTGGAGAAATCTGCTCTCTGATAAACAGAAATTGGGGGAAATACAGAGAGGATACTAATTCTGACTTTAACATATGTACATATGTGTAATGCCAATGATTGAAAATTTGCATTATTTTGACATGTATTTTACATATGAAATCCAAATTATGTCAGACATGTAATTTGCATATATTTCCATGTGTCAGATTTCTGGTTTGGGATCAGTGTTTCCATCAGTCTGGAGCTGTGGATTTGGCCACATGTTCTCCAGCACATCACAGTGGAGATTTCATCAGTCAAACATTGAGCAAATAAGCACCGTGATGCTGTGATTTCATCATACAGTAATGTCAGATATTAACACATTCTCTGTAAAAAGTGGCACATGAAGTGTACACTAACCGGCCACTTTATTAGGTACACCTCACTAGTACCGGGTTGGTCCCTTTTGCCTTCAGAACTGCTTTAATCCTTGGTGGCAGAGATTCAACAAGCTACTGGAAATATTGTCATGATAGCGTCACACAGTTGCTGCAGATTTGTCGGCTGCACATCCATGATGCCAATCTCCCGTTCCACCACATCCCAAAGGTGCTCTATTGGATTGAGCTCTGGTGACTGTGGAGGCCATTTGAGTACAGTGAACTCATCGTCATGTTCAAGAAACCAGTCTGAGATGATTGGCGCTTTATGACATGGTGTGTTATCCTGCTGGAAGTAGCCATCAGAAGATGGAGACACTGTGGTCATAAAGGGATGGACATGGTCAGCAACAATACTCAGGTAGGCTGTGGCGTTGATGCTCAATTGGTACTAATGGACCCAAAGTGTGCCAAGAAAATCTCCCCCACACCATTACACCACCACCAGCAGCCTGAACCGCTGATACAAGGCAGGATGATCCATGCTTTCATGATGTTGAGGCCAAATTCTGAGCCGAGCATCCGAATGTGGCAGCAGAAATGGAGACTCATTTTTTAAAATGGTGTTCAGCTGTGTTATATTGAACAGGTGGTTATAGTTAGTGGACAAAGTGTCTTTGACTCATGTGTGTTGTGTCCAAACATTTAGAAAAAGAGTTAAGAGTTTTGTAAAAATGTGTAATTTTGTCCTCGGTTGTGAGTTTTGTGTCTAAAGTTTAGAAAACTGATGTTAGGGTTCTGAAATTCACTATTGTAAAAAGCTGTAACTCAAAGTTAAAACAGGATTATTCCTCGTCCTCCATTGTCAGATTATTGAGCTGTTTTCAGGAGAAACTCTCTTCATGTCTCCTCATGATGTCTGAACACAACACTATATTCTACTCTGCTCTAGAGAATGATGCTGGAGTTAAGAGTGTGGAGATACTCAGAAACAAGACACAAATTCCATGTAAATCTGCATTTTTAGTGTTATTTTTTATAAACTCTGTGCTGAAACAGCATTAATGTCCTCAGACTGAGATTATAACCTTCAGTACCGCAGTGACCCGAGGTTACAGATAAGAAAATACTACAGCTGAAATTCCTCTGACATGAAACCCTGGATGTCTTTCTACAGTAGTGTGTGTGTGTGTGTGTGTGTGTGTGTGTGTGTGTGTGTGTGTGTGTGTGTGTGTGTGTGTGTAGGTGTGTGCGCTCTTCATAAAGGTAGTATTGTTGAGTTGCGTGCGAAGCTCCTGCTGGAGGCTCAGTTTCTCCGCCCACAGCTGTAAACCACAGCCGTTCCTGCTCTGAGTTACAGGTAAACATCTGAAGTCCGCACGCAATCCTGGAGCACACACACACACTCACACACTCACACACATATGCGCACGCTTCTTCCTCATTCCAGCAGCATTCCTCTGAGTCAGCAACACTCACTGAAGCTCCCGCTGGCTCACATTATATTACAGTTCATTAATGAATTACTGAGCTCTGTGATGTTGATGGAACACATCATGTGTGTATTACTCAGAGTTTCTGTCTTCTGTCTAGTCCAGATATCTCCACACTCTTAACTCCAGCATCATTCTCTAGAGCAGAGTAGAATATAGTGTTGTGTTCAGACATAATGAAGAGACATGAAGAGAGTTTCTCCTGAAAACAGTGTAAAACTGAATAATCTTGTTTTTCCTTTTGATGTCAGGTTTTTGAGCTGTTTTCAGGAGAAACTCTCCTCATTTCTCCTCAATATTTCTGAACACAACACTATATTCTACTCTGGTTTTTTACTCTTCTAGAAATGCTCCTTAATTCATTTATTTTTCATTATCTGGAGTAGAAACAAGACACACGCAGCATCTGTTCTCAGTGCAGTGTTCAGCTGTAATATGAACGGTATTGTACTGTAAGTCAGTTTTGCGGTATGTTACTGTATTTTAAAGCTGCATTGTGGGAAATACCTTCTTGGCGAGGGTAAACCAGTACATTTAATTAGCTGTAAATGCAAATACATTAATAAAATAATCATTTGTGTAAAACCCAGCCAATCTTACTTTAGAGGAAATACAGTAATTTACCAACTGGACGGATTTACAGTAAATATATAAATAAACAGTGAATTTCAAGTTAATATATTGTAAAACATCCCATGAAAAGACTAAAGAGATGGTATATTATACAGAGCAAATATACAGCATTTAAAACACATGTACAGTAAGATAAATGCTACAGTATTTCAGTTTTTCTCCATTGCTTACTGAAGTTTATTTATAAACTAATATCGACAGTGTCACAATCACCAGTGATCTAATCCTGGCAGATTGCTAAAGGACTGGTATATGGACTACAAGTTCCAGTCATGCACTTCACTCACACACCTGGCCTTGATCCCCCATGATTGCAAACAGACACAGCTGAAGCTGTTCAGGACTAATTACACAGAGCTGGGTAGAGTATCCGACATCTATACTCAAGTAAAAGTACAAGTAACAATCTCATTAGCTACTCGAGTAAAAGTAGAAAAGTATCTGATGAAAAAACTACTGAAGTAAATAGTTACTAGTCACTTTTCGTTATTTATATATACAGTATTTATATACACACAGTTGAAGTGAGAATTATTCTCCCTCCTGTGAATTTCCTTTCATTTTCAAATATTTTACCAATAACGTTTAACAGAGCAAGGAATTTTTCACAGTATTTGCTATAATATTTTATCTTCCGGTGAAAATCTTGTTTTGTATCGCCTAAAATAAAAGCAGTTTGTAATGTTTTTAAAACCATTTTAAGGTCAATATTATTAGCCCCCCAATATTATTAGCCTATATATATATAGGCGACGCAGTGGTGCAGTAAGTAGTGCCTCACAGCAAGAAGGCCATTGGTTCGAGCCTCGGCTGGGTCGGTTGGCGTTTCAAAATGTGGATAATTTTGACACACTACGTGTTTTTTCAGGTTGGAGCTGTAACTCATGTATATTGCGATGTCAGTTCGATGGACAGCGGGCATCGCATTATCAATCTATTCTTGTTGACATCTTGGAGTGAAAACACAGACTGACCTTGATGCCGCGGGTGACCTGGTCCGATAAACTCACTGCACAGACAGCGTGACCGTCCTTCTCGGAACCGCAGATGGAGACTTCAAGAGTTCACACTTAGCTGATGATCAATAAAGCGGAATTGGCATGCTGTCCCAGGAGAGAGCCCTGAGCTCGTAATATCCTCGAGCCCGGGGCTCCCTCCCGTTAGAAGGGCGAGAGGGGAGTTCGAGCTCAGGAAGGTCTCGAGAACTCCCCTGCTTGTCGCCGTGTGAGAAGTGTAAACTAAGGTTGTCTTAGGTAATAATTTGGTTTAGTCGATTGGTTATGGTGTATGTTTTTGGATGGTGGGAGGAAACCGGGGAACCCAGGGGAAACCCACGCGAACACGGGGAGAACATGCAAACTCCGCACAGAACCGCCAACCGGCCCAATAGGAGGTTGAACTGGTGGCGTTCTTACTGTGCGGCAACAGTGCTAGTCACTGGGCCGCCGTGTCGCCCTATAGGAAAAAGGCTGGAAGTAGGGGGGGAAGGGGGGGAACTTCGAGACGAAGATAACTGGAGTGAAAGCTCTGGTTATTTATAGTGTGTCCGTAATCATCTAATAGGGCAGATTACGGAACTAATAAGGTGCCAGCTGTGTTGATCATAAGCACATGATCCTCTCTAAATGAGTTTATAAATAAACCACACATGGCGTGATCGTCACCGCAGTATAAACTTGCACGTCTTCCTCGACTTCAGCCATCAATCCAACATAAGCGTGCGCGCTCTAACCGAAGGCGGGAGAAGCGTCTCTATAGGAACCTCTCGAGACACAACCTCTCCAATGCGGCGCCTCGCGATGTTTGCAAACAAGTCTTATGGATCATATTTATTATCGTTTGACAGTAACGGAGGAACGCCGCCAAATATAGCGAAGTAAGAGTAATGATTTCTCTCTAATAGTTTACTTGAGTAAGAGTAAAAGTACACATTTTAAATGTGCTCAGAAAGTACACGTTACCCAGCAATTTTACTCAAGTAAATGTAATGAAGTAAATGTAATTCGTAGCTACCCAGCAGCTCTGCTAATTACACAGACTATTTATACACCGCTCAAACACACACACACACACACACACACATGGCTGAGTCTTGTGATACTGTTTGCGTTTTCTCTTGCCTTGTATTGCCATGTTTTAACCCTCGCCTTGTTTGTTTGTTTACATTGCCTGCTGCCTGCCTGTACTGACTATCCGCCTGTGTTTTGACCACGTCTCTGGATTCCCTGTATACATCTGTTTGCTCCTGTGTTGGTCGTTGCTTGCCTGACCATCTCTGTTTAATAAACCTGTGCTTGGATCCGCACCTCTGTTGCCAGCGCACATTCATATTACAGAGAGGATCATGTGCTTATGATCAGACCATTCCTAGCTCACTATAAATAACCAGAGTTTCGTACCTTGTTTATCTTCATCTTGAAGAACCCCCCCCCCCCCCCTCCACCCCTACTCCTTGAAACTATGCCTCATGTTCTCCAAACGGTAAACACAAACAGACAACGTCTCACAACATTTCCCAAACATCCTATTCTCAGGTTGAAATAAAGCTCTACACCAGGGGTGTCCAAACTCGGTTCTAGAGGGCCGGTGTCTTGAAGAGTTTAGCTCCAGCCCGAATCAAACACACCTGAACCATCTAACTAAGCTCTTACTGGATATACTAGAACAGGGGTGTCCAAACGCAGTCTAGGAGGGCCGGTGTCCTGCAGATTTGAGCTCCAGCTTGCCTCAACACACCTGCACGGATGTTTCTAGAAAGCCTGGTAAGAGCTTGATTAGCTGGCCCAGGTGTGTCTGATTGGGGTTGGAACTAAACTTTGCAGGACACCTGCCCTCCAGGACCAAGTTTGGGCTCCCCTGCTCTACACAAAACCATTCACTCTTACTGAAGAACCAAATGTTGCACTGGGAGAACATGCAAACTCCACACAGAAATGCCAACCCTGCCGGGACTCCAACCAGCGACCTGAGTGCTGTGAGGCAACAGAGCTAACCACTGAGTCACCGTGTCACCCTGTGCTGACTTGAGTTATCATTATTGAGTGCCAGAGCTTTCTAAATGAGCAGAAAACAAGCTTAATAATGTCATTTCAACCTCATTGTCAGGTTATTGAGCTGTTTTCAGGAGAAACTCTCTTCATTTCTCCTCAGTATGTCTGAACACAACACTATATTCTACTCTGCTCTAGAGAATGATGCTGGAGTTAAGAGTTTGTTGATATCTGCACTAGAAATGTAAGAACTGACCTATGTACAGTGTAATAGATGCTGCTGTTGGACTCATACCTGCTGTCTCTGCCTTTGCAGGCCAGTGTTCTGCTCAACTGTATGATGTGAGGCTCTGCACAATGAACACTGGATTTGTTTCACTGGTAACAAGTTGAGTATTGTTTGGTTAGCCTCTCGCTGGTTTGGAAAAGCCATTCACACCAGATAATCTGTCTGAGTTTGTCAATGCGGCGCAGTGTTCAGACACAATGGAGCGTTTCATCGACTGCAGAATAAAGCCCAGAATAAAGGAGCAGTTCTTCCCTGAGACAAACACTCAAACACACTGAGATTTACTCTCGTTACAGACCCGACAGCTCACTATATACTTCAGTCCAGCAGAGTAGACTCAAATATAGTGTTGTGTTCAGAAATACTGAGAAATGAAGAGAGTTTCTCCTGAAAACAGCTCAATAACCTGATATTTCACAGACTGTCCTGCAAGATGATTTTCACTTGCAATTTAAAATGTTCATTGTTGAGTGAACTGTCCAATCAGTGTATCTGACAGCATCCTGTAGTGCTGATGATGATGATGATGTGTGCGTGTGTGTGTGTGTGTGTTGTGTGTGCGTGTGCGTGTGTCTCTTGGCTTTCCCAGAGTTCTCCCTGGCACACAGTCAAGATCCTGCCCCTCCAGAGGAGATTAATGACGGTTAGTCACGGAAGGAAAGCACACACACACACACACACACACACACACACACACACACTTAAATACTATATTACTTCACTTTCAGTTCAGAGAGACAGAGTATTTGCATTTGAGATGTGTTTAATGATTTACCCCTGGTGTGCTGTTGGGTGGTTTTCCTCCACTCTGGGTTGATTCTGAGTCTTGATTTGTCCACAGGTTTCTCTGTGTTCCAGCAAATGTGATGATCTGATTCTGACTCATGTTCTTGGGGAATCTTGATAAACTCCTCAACACTGTGTTCAGATTGACTCTCCTTTGGTGATGTTGCTGCTGTTTCTGCTCCATTGACCTCCATTATAATCTCATTTATTGACTGTGAAGCCACAACAGCAGATGATCATGTGTTACTGACTGATGAGGGTTTCCTGCTGGGATTAAGAGGAACATTTGACATCTTTACTGTTTATATTTGGATATTTATATATATATATATATGCAGCTGAAGTCAGAATTATTTATTTTTCTTGTTTAAATATTTCCCAAATGATGTTGAACAGGTTCAGGAAATGTTCACAGTACGTCTGATAATATTTGTTCTTCTGGAGAAAGTGGGTGTGGATCCACATGCAGGTTTATTATCAGGATGGTCAGGCATGCAACAGTCAATACAGGGGCAAACAGATGTATATTGGACAAATAACAGGCAGATGGTCACAAGGCAGGCAGCAGACAGGAATATAACAAGACAAGGTAAAGGAAACTGCGTTGTGGTGTCACTAAACCGTAGACAAGACTCAGCAACAGTGACTACGTTTACATGGACATCAGTAATCGAATTATTTGCTTTAATCTAATTAAGAGAATAATGAGACTGAGGTGTTTACATGAGCTGCTTATTGAATGCTCCTTTCATGATCGTGTTTCACATGTTACAGCACATCATTCGATTAACGTCATTGTGTCACCGCGCTATGCGCATTTCCTCCGGAGTTTCATGTAATTTAGAGTGTTTCATTTTTAATTTGTCGACTTTAACTGCAGTTTGTCACTTTCACTTTCATTCACGAAGATTTCATTCATGCCCATCGTGACAAACGAGATATTGGATGCAACTATGAACTGCTGGAAGTGCTGTTTTAATGGAAGTTCATACCGCATGCTGAATGGAAGAAAAAACCCTCCGCATTTCACAACGCAGTAATTGTAGTCCATGTAATCAGTCTGTGAGCAGCTTCAGCTGTGTGTTTGCAATCACTGGTGACTTGCATCAGGTGTGTGTGTGTGTGTGTGTGGCATATCTGAACATGTAGTCCATGAACATTGCAG
This sequence comes from Danio kyathit, assembly GCA_903798195.1. Taxonomy (NCBI): domain Eukaryota; kingdom Metazoa; phylum Chordata; class Actinopteri; order Cypriniformes; family Danionidae; genus Danio; species Danio kyathit. Next base: position 80,016,780 of record LR812521.1, on the reverse strand, counting down.
ATTTGTAGTTCATGTGAATGTGAGTGGCTGTTTCTCAATTCCAAGAACGCAGAGAACGGACTTGCGTTCTTGTGGAGAGCGGTCTTGCCAGGTGTCCTCGGAAGAACGAACTCGGGAGACCACGAGAACAGAGAACGCGTCCTGTGAGGAATGAGATGCTGCGTTCTTCCTTTTCAAAATATATACTCTGCATAAAACATTATAAATATACGCTGCACAATACAAATAAAACAGATTTTATTATGAATTTCAGCAAACAACACTCTTAATGTGCTTACTCCTTTATTAAGATGTCCATGGTGATGTTTATATTCACCGTTTCATTTAGGGAAACTCCTGAGGTAAATAAGTGATCTCTCTGAACTTTAATAATAAATCTATATAAAATGCTGGCTTCCCACATACAGTCGCAATGACTTCTGGGACTTCTAGAGTGAGATCGGTGCTCAAGTCTGCATCGGTGCATCCTCCATATCAAGAACACATCCGGGAAGTTTCACGCGTCCTCTGTTCTTGCGATCTTGAGTATTGGAACTGAACTTTGGGAGCTGATGATGACTTTACACGAGGACGCAAGACTGCTGAAGAACGCATATTGAAAAACAGCCAGTGTGTTTATCTCTGGTTGTAGATCGCTGGTGATCGTGACAATATATAAATGTGCCGCAACAAAGGTTTTGGGGGCAGGGGCCGCCTCTTGCTCTTAAATGTGAGTCATTCGAGTGAGTTTCGGTTTATTTACATATGTAAACACTTTGAAATAAATATAATAACGGCAGGATTCCCTTTCCTCTTCATTACAGGCGCCATCGCCCCTTAACAATCCTCAAAACAGTCATCTAGCGGTGCGTGACTGTCAGACGCGCTCCATACTGATAAACAGACGGTGCTTCCCAAATGGATTCTGTACAGGTGATTTGAAGCAGAGTGGAAGTCTGGGTTTTGGGTGCGTGTTAAACAGACATACACACATAATTAATACTAATAACACCTAAAGATGTTGATCTTGGTGAGGGGGGGTTTAAACACAACTAATTTCGTCCTAAATGAGCATAAACAGTTAGGAAAGCAGTCGAATGCTTTCTTTATGACGTTAGATGTGTGCATTTTGAAAGTGCCCACATAGCAAACAGACTTGGCCCAAATGTGGCCTCTTTATGGCACTGCTGGCATGTTGACGGTACTGGCATGCATAATGTCAGCCGAATGTGGGCCATGCATGGCAATGGTGGCACTGCATGCATGACGTCAAACTACATTTGGGCCAGTTTTTAATAAGAGGTGTGTGGCTCAAATCAGTGTAGCGATTGTTCACATTGTTTAGGTAACATTAGGCTGGGTTATGGCTCAGTTTTTGGGGCTTCTGGTTAAAGGGTGGTGTTGATATGGTTAACTTATAGCTGAGAATTAGTACCAATAATAAACCTGTTTTGGCCCAGTTCAGGGCCAGTTAAGGGTAATAAATTGGCTGAGATTCAGGCCGGTTATGGCCCATGTGTGGCCCTTGTCCTTAATCCAGTAATGGGCCACTTCAGGACCGTCATTCTTTGCAGTACTTGGGCCAAGGAAAAAGTGATTAAGTGGCCCGGAGCTGGGCCAGAAAATATTTGCTATGTGGGTGACGCCTCTGTTATTTAATGTAATCAACCAAAAAATCCAAATAAATGAGATGAATGCGCTGCTCTGTAATCAGAATGTGAGTTATACAGTGCAGAAAAGATTAATGAGACTTGATAACTTGATTCTGTTTCTTTAATTTTAATAAGCTGACCTGTTTGCTCATTTATTTGCTGCTAATTTATACTATTTATTTTTTCTTTTGTGAATAATAATAATAAAACACATCACTGACCGTTTAACTGTTTATTTACGGCTTATGTATACAACTATAGTTCCTCGAGAGCTAGTCTTGAGTAGTCAGAGCTCAGACTGACGACTGAAGGTCTGAGAGCTTTGGCTGAGTTGAATGGTCAAGCCCCGCCCACTATGTTATATGATGGACAGGTTGACCGACCAATCACATTTAGTTTTCTGCTGCAGCATGTTTGTGGGCGTGGAAATGCCCTATAAGAAGAGTCAGAGGTGCAGCGGTGCATCATTCATTCAGGAACACCGTTAAACGTTTACAACAACTGTGCATCAGTATCCTTAATGATCTGTCAGCAAAATATCAGGAGATTATTCTGAGATTCATTCATTATTTCCTCTGTGAAGATCAGGCAGACTGAGTGAATGTCTTCTATTCTAGAAAAACTACTAATGATTACCACTAATGAATAAACATCTACTGTTCTGAATGGTGGCTCAGTGGTGTCGCACTGTGTCCTCACAGCACTCAGGTCTCTGGTTTGAGCCTCGGCTGGGTCAGTGTGTGTTTCTGTGTGGAGTTTGCATGTTCTCCCCGTGTTGGTGTGGGTTTCCTCCGGGTGCTCCGGTTTCCCCCACAGTCCAAACACATGCACTATAGGGGAACTGATCAACTAAACTGGCCGTAGTGTATGAGTGTGTGTGTGAATGAGTGTGTATGGGTGTTTCCCAGTACTGGGTTGCAGCTGGAAGGGCATCCACTGTGTAAAACATGTGCTGGAATAGTTGACTGTGGCGACCCCTGATTAATAAAGGGACTAAGGAAAATGAATGTGGCTGTGAGGCGATCGTGCTACCCACTGCGCCACCGTGACGCCCATTTCTCAATGTACAGTTAGAAATTATAGGACAGTGGATACTTTTAATAACTTATACTTAATACAATTAAAGCAAATGCTATAACATGAATACCAGTGCCAGTGAAATATATAGTAAAGCACCTGTTTAACTTTGTGCCTACTTGATAGTAAATAGTAACGGTAAATAATTGCCCTTGGCATCTTGGTCATACATTAATGAGTAAGGTGATATTCTAGATCTTTATATATATTTGATCTGATATATAATAAAAGCAGTATTTTCTATTCTTTTTTATTTTAAATATTTATTTTTAAATCCAATTCTCCTACACACAGCTCTTCAAATATTAATCGCACATATCACCATGTTTATTGATTGAGAAAATCACTTTTGCAGCAATTTTATTAGCATCATGGCAGATTTTACAGCTTTAAATTCTATTATTTTAATAAAAATGAACAGATTGTTGCCCTCATGTAGAGTGTGTGTGCCAGCAGAGGGCAGCTTTACACCACCACAGACCAAACCATCTGATAAAGCACTGACCACTGACACTAAATCAGCATAACACAGCAGTGGAGATCATAAGGAAGGTAAAGACATCTCATTGTCTATACTAAATCAGCTGTGTGAGTTACAAGTTTTAACCCTCCGGTTTCCCCCACAGTCCAAACACATGCGCTATAGGGGAACTGATCAACTACACTGGCCGTAGTGTGTGAGTGTGAATAAGTGTGTATGGGTGGTTGCCAGTACTGGGCTGGGATATATATATTTACACTACCTGACAAAAGTCTTGTCGCCTCTCCATGTTTTATGAACACAGATAATAACTGGACTTCTAGTTGATGATTTGGTGTCAGAAGTGTCTTTAAGGCCTCTAGATTTAGCTTATTTGAGCTCAATAAAATCTGATCATGTCTTGATGTTGAATGATTTCATTAGGACAGTGCGGTCTGACTCTGCTTAGACTAAAGTCTCATCACTGAACCTTCAATAATGTCCAGTATAGAATATAAAGTCATGCTGCAGTGGAAACAGAATGAATATTGTGTCTGACTCCATCATGAGCTTGGAGGACTGCATCATACATCTCTGAATGACTCAAATCACGCATTAATAAAGTCATCTGGAATGGAGAAGAAAGCGTTCCTGCAGGACTCCCAGAGCTCATCAAGAGTCTTTGTGTTCATCTTCAACGCCTCCTCCTTCATCATGCTCAATAATGTTCATGTCTGGTGACTGGGCTGGCCATTCCTGGAGGACCTTCTTTGCTTTCAGGAGCTTTGATGTGGAGGCTGAAGTATGAGAAGGAGCGCTATCCTGCTGGAGAATTGTCCCTCGCCTTTGGTTTGTAATGTAATGGGCAGCACAAATGTCTTGATACCTCAGGCTGTTGATGTTGCAGATCTCTCGCACGTCCCCATACTGAATATAACCCCAAACCATGATTTCTCCTTCACCAAAATTGACTGATTTCTGTGTGAATCTTGGCTCCATGCTGGTTCCAGTAGGTCTTCTGCAGTATTGGTGATGATTGAGATGCAGATCAACAGAGGATTCAGCAGAGAAATCCACCTTCTGACACTTTATGATCAACTAGAAGTCCAGTTATTACCTGCTGCTCTTACAGCCGAGATCCACCACAAGACTTTAGTCAGACAGTCTACATTCGTGACAGAGGTTATTTAGTGTGCTAATGATTGGCTTGCTGAGCACAGTAGTACTATCAGAGGACAAATATTACATAAGCTCATCAATCAGAGGAAAAATCAAAGATCCAGCAGTGGACTGTATAATATGATATTGAGCATCACAGCAGCTGTAAAAGCACCATCACTGACCTGAAAACACTGCAGGGCTTCATCTGTGTGTAAAAACAGTGTGCAGAGCACTGCTAATAGAGGAAAACAGACCAAAACCATCAGCAAAAGCAGATCCTGAGCTGATTCTGGATCAACGTTTCATCTGAATTACCTCAAAACGAGCAGAATAATCTGCCAATGGGCTGAGCAGAACATTCAGAAGGAAAAGCTAGATTATTCCTCTTCCTCCATTGTCAGATTATTGAGCTGTTTTCAGGAGAAACTCTCTTCATTTCTCCTCATCATGTCTGAACACAACACTATATTCTACTCTGCTCTAGAGAATGATGCTGGACTGTTTAGATATTTGGACTAGAAACAGTAAGAAAAGCAGGGTTTTATTGGCTGAGCAGGGGTGTTCATCCCTTTAGAAGATATTTTTGGACTCATATTTCATTTATTTTAAGTATATGACTGTATATTGGAGCATTAGTGATTCAGTCAGCTTCATTCACAGATACAGTAGTCAACATTTGAAGTGGATCATCTCCTTTAATTAAAGTTGTCCTAACACTAATAAACAGTGTCTGTTCTTATGTCTTTCTGTTCTTTTTCATTCTTTTATAACCTGTTTTAACACATTTTCATCTGTTTTAATCACTGTTATTATGTTTTATGGTGTTATACGGGTCTCTTTTATTCGTGTCAGTGTGTATGAAATGTGCTATAGAAATAAACTTGCCTTGTCCGACTATTTTCAAACACATTTTGATTCACTGTACATGTTGACAGCTGTGTGCTGGAGTATAATATACTGATGTACATGTACACCTCTCTCTCTCTCTCTCTCTCTCTCTCAGACTCATCTCTCTTCAGTGTCAGATCAGATCTGAACATGCGTTGATGATGGATGATTTGTAAAGGGTTTCTGAGCAGGATCCCGGTGTACTGTACAATGCAGAAAGGTAAGGATGAGGTTTATTTATCTTGATTATTCCACTAAAATCCAGATAAACTAATGTGTAAAACTAAGGCAAAAACAACTGAAAAGCGTATTAATAACCAACATGTTTTATGATCTTCATAGTAATGCGTCATGAATGGAATAACCACCGTTTGTGTGAGTCCTTTAGAGACACTAATAACTGGCTCAGACAATAATAGAGGCTAAACTCAGTGTGTTGTGTCTGTACTTGAGTTTTGGTGGATCGGTTGTGAATTATGGCTTTATACTCATATGTGCCTGATAAAAAGAAAATTAATGTAATAGCTGGAGCGGGATGGAAAGGAACATATAGATTGGTTTGCTTTTCAGCCTCTTTCTCCACCAGGGATCATTATGGCTGAGGATGTTGCTTTATCATGTGCACAGAGATACAGAGACACATTAAACAACGGTTTTGAATTTCGTCCAAGGATTACACCTTATCTTAAATGTCAAGAGTTCACACTTAGCTGATGATTGATTATAAAGTGTGTTCAGCATGCTGTCCCGGGAGAGAGCCCTGAGCTCATAAGATCCTCGAGCCTGGGGCTCCCTCCTGTTAGCAGGGCGAGGGGAGAGTTTGATCACATGCTTATGATTGACCACAGCTGGTCCTGCCTTATTTAATTTATGATTCACCAATCAGACGATTCCTAAGCCACTATAAACACCCTCAGTTCCACATCACAGCCATCTTGGTTTTGAAGAATCCCCCCTTCCCCCCCTACTCCTCCTCCTTTCCTAGATGGGTGGCACGGTGGCCCAGTGGTTAGCACTGTTGCCTCACAGCAAGAACGTCACTGATTTTAGTCCTTACCAAGCCAGCCGACGTTTCTGTGCGGAGTTTACACGTTCTCCCCGTGCTCACGTGGGTTCCCCGGTTTCCTCCCACCATCCAAAAACATGCAGCTTAAGTTAATTGACTAATCCACATCAGCACCATAGACATGCTCCTAGTAAGAGTTATCTCTGAAGAGCGATCACTATCTGTTCATCAGCTACTACAGCAGGGGAGTTCTCCACATCTACCTGAGCTCAAACTCCCCTCTCGCCCTGCAAACGGGAGGGAGCCCCAGGCTCGAGGATCTTCTGAGCTCAGGGCTCTCTCCCGGGACAGCATGCTGAACACACTTTATAATCAATCATCAGCTAATGTGAACTCTTGAACCTATTTCCAGTTAAAGCTCATTTCTTTCTGCCTTTTGTTTTAAGTTTTAGTAGTTTTCTTCAGCCCATTATTTGTTTCATTTTATTTTACATATATATTTCTTGTTTTTACTTTGTTGTATGTTGTCTTTGCTTGCTCTTCTTTTTAATTTTCTTGTTCGTCCAGCTGTCTAGTCCTGTTGTGTTGCTTGTGTCACTTGCCTCCTGAGTCGTCGCTGGTTGTGGATCCCCTTGACTTGATGTTCCCTCTGTTTGCCACGTCTGTCCCAAATCGAAGCTTTGTCTAGCCACTCATTCGACTGCTTGGCCTGAAGTTTGGGATTTCCCCTTTCCTGACCAGCCATGTTCCCCCCCCCCCACAAGACACTCCCCTCTGTATCATCCTGAGGCACTCACCGGCCTGTTCTCCTGCCGTCACTATTGTGTGGACTGTCCTTCTGCGTTGCCCTGTTTACCTCCTGTAAATAAACCTTGTGTTCTCCTGTCTGTTCTGCGTTTGGGTCCCCTGACAGTGTTGTGTGCATTCTGGAAATGATAAAGGTGTAAGTATAGTATATAAGTGTAGCACTGATTATATATATCATCCTGTTTTCCAGCTGGATTATCACACGGAAGGTAACTGGGCATCTGAGGGAAGTATATGATGGATTCCTGGACATATTTGTTCTCGCCCAGTTACTACTCCACTAACCTGTCTGGATATTCCCTGTACGACGGCCTGCTCAACATATCTGAGGAGGAAACCCCGAGTAATGAGCCCGAGCAGCACCTGACCAACACTAACACAGCGGTGGTCACCGTGATGTATTTCCTGGTGTGTGTCGTCGGGCTCTGTGGAAACGCTCTGGTTATTTATGTGATCCTGCGATACGCTAAGATGAAGACGGTCACTAATATCTACATCCTGAACCTGGCGGTGGCGGATATTCTGTTTATGCTAAGCTTGCCCTTCATCGCTATCCAGTTAGCGATGGTGCACTGGCCGTTTGGGGCAACGATGTGTCACGTGGTTATAACCATAGACTCTCTGAATCAGTTCACCAGTATCTTCTGCCTGATGGTGATGAGTATTGATCGATACCTCGCTGTGGTGCACCCTATGAAGTCGATCAAATGGAGAAAGCCTCATGTGGCGAAGGCTATCAACGTAGCGGTGTGGGTTGTGTCTCTAATCGTCAACCTCCCGGTAGTGTTCTACAGTGGGCTGATCACTAAATCTGAAGGTTGCTTCTGCAGTATTGTGTGGCCGGATCCGCAGGGAGCCTACCAAACCGCCTTCATGATCTACACCTTCTTCCTAGGGTTCTTCCTCCCGCTGATGGTCATCTGCCTGTGCTATCTGCTGATCATCATCAAGGTGAAGTCCTCAGGGATAAAGGTGAGCTCCAGCAAGCGCAGGTATTCAGAGAAGAAGGTGACGCGTCTGGTGTCTGTAGTGGTGCTGGTGTTTCTGTTCTGCTGGCTGCCCTTCTACATCTTCAACATGACCTCGGTTACGGGCACTATCAGCGATACGCCTTTTCTACGCAGTGTGTTTGCGTTTGTGGTGGTGCTGGGCTACGCGAACAGCTGCGCTAACCCAATATTATACGCTTTCCTGTCGGAGAACTTCAGAAAGAGCTTCCAGAATGTGCTGTGCTTGAAGACAGAGGGGCTGAGCGATGTGGCTCGCTCCAACAGCAGACTGGACAGGCCACAGATTCTGAACGATCCTCTGGAGACTCAACACACGCTGATCAACGGAGACCTGCAGACCAGCCTTTGATGAGCAGAGCTAATCTCTCATTACACTTGACGCTGATAGGACACGTGTGTTGGAAACCCAGCAGATGTGGATTGATGATCAGCCATCATGTCCGGTTTTCCAGAACAAAGAAGAATGAAAATCTCTATAACCCTCAAGACTCCTGAAGGACATCTTAGGGAAAAATCTGTTTCCTTAATCTGAGCAGTTCAAGACGCACACACACACACACACACACACACACACACACACACACAAAAGAGGACTGGATTCAACATGTTAAGTTGTGGAAATATACATTTTCCTTTGCCCAAAAATGGGAATGGGAAATGCTAAAATTCAAAACATTTATTTATTTCATTCATTAATTCTCCTTCGGCTTAGTCCCCTTATTAATCAGGGGTCACCACAGTGGAATGAACCGCCAACTATTCCAGCATATGTTTTACACAGCAGATGCCCTTCCAGCTGCAATCCAGTACTGGGAAACACCCATACACACTCATTCTCACACACTCACACACACACACACACACACACACACTCACTCATACACTACGGCCAGTTTAGTTGATCAGTTCCCCTATAGCGCATGTGTTTGGACTGTGGGGGAAACCGGAGCACCCAGAGGAAACCCACACCAACACGGGGAGAACATGCAAACTCCACATAGAAACACCAACTGACCCAGCCGAGGCTCAAACCAGAGACCTTCTTGCTGTGAGGCAATATTATAATTCATTTGGAAAAAATATCCAACAATTGGGTTTGTCCATATTTGACCCAACACCAGGCTGTTTTAATCCAGCTTTGGGTCAATTATGGACTAAATGGGTTGATTTTTTCAGTTGATTTTTTCAAAGCTGGATTAAATCAACCTGGTGTTGGGTCAAATATGGACAAACTCATTTATTGGCTATTTTTTCTAATTAATAAAAGTGATGTTATAATTCAATTAAAAAACTATCCAATGATTGGGTTTGACCATTTTTGACCCAACACCAGGTTGATTTAATCCAGCTTTGGGTCAATTATGGACAGAATGCATTCATTTGACTTAAAATAGCACAATGATTGGGTTTGTCAAAGTCCAAGTGACACATTTCTGGGTTGTTTTATTCTAATGTTGGGTCAACAAACCCAACTGTTGGAGTCATTTTTAAATCTGAACTGAACTGACACTTTTAAGAGTCCATATTTAACTCAACATTGGATTTAAAACAACCCAGCATTTTTTAAAAATGTCTTAAAAAGGCTTAGTCACTTTATTCATCAGGGGTCACCACAGTGGAATGAACCACCAACTATTCCAGCATATGTTTTACACAGCAGATGCCCTTCCAGCTGCAACCCAGTACTGGGAAACACCCATACACACTCATTCACACACACACTCACACTCTATGGCCAGTTTAGTTGATCAATTCCCCTATAGCGCATGTGTTTGGACTGTGGGGGAAACCGGAGCACCCGGAGGAAACCCACACCAACACGGGGAGAACATACAAACTCCACACAGAAACACCAACTGACCCAGCCGAGACTCAAACCAGAGACATGAGTGCTGTGAGGCCACAGTTCTAACCACTGAGCCACCGTGCCCCATTTTTTTAATTTGTCCAGTGAAATCCAACAAATCCAACACACACTAAAATAAATGCTGAGTTATGCCAACCCAATTCTGGGTGTAATAGGGGCTAACCTAACTGATGGGTTAATTTGTAAAATTAAATTAATAGGATCAAATTTAACCCAATATTTGGGTTAGTCACTTATATTTTATCCAATTTGGGTTTAAATCAGGCGACGCGGTAGTGCAGTAGGTAGTGCTGTCGCCTCACAGCAAGAAGGTCTCTGGTTTGAGCCTCAGCTTGGGTCAGTGTGTGTTTCTGTGTGGAGTTTGCATGTTCTCCCCGTGTTGGTGTGGGTTTCCTCCGGGTGCTCCGGTTTCCCCCACAGTCCAAACACATGCGCTATAGGGGAACTGATCAACTAAACTGGCCGTAGTGTATGAGTGTGTGTGTGAATGAGTGTGTGTGGGTGTTTCCCAGTGATGGGTTGTGGCTGGAAGGGCACCCACTGTGTAAAACATATGCAGGATAAGTTGGCGGTTCATTCCACTGTGGCGACCCCTGATGAATAAGAGATGGAGCTGAAGGAAAATGAATGAATGAGTGTTGTGGACTAAAAAATGTGTAGTGGGGAGTGCACTTGTAGAGTCACTTAAAGAGCGATAATGAGAACAGCACATCTCTGTTAAGTGTTTTTGTATTAATTCCAGCTCAGATGAATGTTTTTCTGTCTTGTCCTTTAGTTTTGTGGCACGTAGCCGTGTGAAAAGTGGGTTAATGGACATCTAGGCAGTTGTTTTGTCAAAAAAATATTAAAATATGTGATATGATGAGCAACACAGCTACAGCACATGAGATGATGAGTGTTTCAGTATGGAGTCAGATCAGTCTCACAAATATTGCATTTACAAAATAAAAGTCATGATGGTCTGGGTCTTGTGTTTCTGCTCATGGATGGATTTGCTCTTCAGTGTTTCAGCAGATTAAACCACACTGAACTGAACTGAACTGAACTGAGCTTCAGCTCTGAACACTGGACTGACACAGCTTCAGTTCACTAGAACTTCTGTGTTCAGCACAATCGACACTGTAGAGGCGCTGGAGAAACACAGAGCAGAAGTGTTTATCTGACTCTACATGCGCTCTTTTCTACATCTGACCGTGAGATTGTGCTGCTTGTGTGTCTCTCAGTGACTGAATAAGGCACAGCTCTCAGTAGAGCGTGTGTTTGTGAGCGTCTAACATCTGATGATTTGATGTATCAGCACAGATGATATGTTTGATTGTGTTTGTGTCCATCACTGCATGTGCTCACTTATGAATAATAAAGCGTTTGTTAAAGAGATGATGCATGCTTGTGTTCATCTGAAACACTACACTCACTTCACAGGCAATCCTGACACAGACACTGAATTTCATTAATGATAAATAAATAGAATATGTGCTTAAATGTCAAACATAACAATAATAGTAATAGTAATTTATGTTAAGTTTAATTATGTAATAAATGTTTTCTTTATTTTGCACAAAAAAAAAAATATGTTTGAATCTACAAATCTGAATCCAAAACTCCTCACTTTAAAATGCTTTTGAGTACAGTAAAACGGTAGCAAAGAATTCTGGCCCAGATTTGGCCTAAAGCTGGCACAGCAGGCATTCGTCCAGCACTGGCATACAGCATGTGGGCCAAACATGGCCCAGGTTTGGCAGAGTTAGCCCCGTCTTTAAGGCGGCACACAGGATTTGGGCCAGATGTGAAATGTAGTATTTGGCCCAGATGCTAAAAATTGATATGTGGACCATGTACTGTAAGTTTGACCTGTCTTGACCCACTTTTAAAGTATATTTAAATTATTTTTGAGTAAAGAAAAAAATTCTACCAATCAGGTTGCTTTGCGATAAAGCACGCCCATAGTGTGCCCATAATGCTTCATGGGTTTATCAATTTCTTTGCAATTGTGACACACCAACCTCTCTGGCCCAGTTCAGGCTCAGTTATGGGTTATTAACTTGGCTGAGACTTGGTCCAGATATGGTCCATGTTTGGCCCTTGTATGGATGCCAGACTTGGTCCAGTCATGTACCGTAATTCACTGCAGTATGTGGGCCAAGCAGAAGCTGATTGTGTGGGCCAGATGTGGGCCCGAGAAATTTTGCTATGTGGGCAGCTTTTGCGTGAACGATCCCTTTAGGTTACGCACTGTTTCACTGTTCAATATTGGAAAATACTTTTGATTTACTGCATTCACATACATTTAGGAATTATGGTGATACAAAACTCAGACAATCAGCTGATTATATTGATAAAATGAACAAGAGTATGATACTAAACCATGTATAAAATGACGCCTTTCTTACTTTTCTTAGGTTTTCAAGATTTGAGAAAATCATTTCTTATAGCCATAAATGTCGACAATAGATGTCAATAAAATGCAAAAAATCTCTTTTATTTGTAAACAGTTTATTAGTTTCCCTCATTTCTGGATCTCCAGATGATCCTCGAGGCCCTCTAGTGGAAGATACCATCCCACATAGCAAAATTTCTCTGGCCCAGATCTGGCCCACACAATCAGCTTCTGCTTGGCCCACATGCCGCAGTGAATTACGGTACATGACTGGAACAAGTCTGGCATCCATACAAGGGCCAAACATGGACCATATCTGGACCAAGTCTCAGCCAAGTTAATAACCCATAACTGGGCCTGAACTGGGCCAGATATGTTGGTGTGTCATGACTGCAATGAATTTGATAAACCCATGAAGCATTTCACTTTATGGCCATGTTTTTTCTCGAAGAGACACAATTGTTAGAATTATTTCTTTACTCAAACATTATTTAGATGTATTTTTTAAAAGTGGGTCAGGATAGATTAAACTTACTTGGCCCACATATACATTTTAAACATCTGGCCCAAGTCTTTTGTGCCGCCTTAAAGACGGTGCCACCTCTGCCAAACCCGGGCCATGTTTGGCCCACATGCTATATGCCAGGCTAAACGCCTGCTGTGCCAGCTTTATGCCAAATCTGGGCCAGAATTCTTTGCTACCTGAGATTAAACGGTTTCAATCTACATAAATTCACCATTCAAAAGTATATTTTAATTTAAAAGTACTGCTTTCATTATATAATTTACCATGAAGACTGAGAGGGAAGTGGACGGTTACTTAAAAAAAAAGGTCTAAACACACACAGGACACGTATCTTTATTCAAAGATGAATGAATATGCATGATTATATTCATAATTAATGCGCACAGATCTTACAGCTCGTCTTGTAGCTCTCTGAGATATGTGGTTTAGTTGTGAGAGATAACGCTGTCCTGCAAATACAAGATCACTGAATTAACACTGAAATATTAACGAACACACTTTGACAATTACAGTAAAGGTGACGTTTTATGCCTGAACTGTTTGTTTATTTAACGCTTAACGTGATGTAATGTGAACTGCGACCCGTTCAGCACCTCTGCATCAGATTTATACATTTATGTATTTATTTTTAGCATTTAACATTATGTTTTTGAGATAAATTATTGTCTGGTTTTAATTGGACAGACATGACAGATCATAGATTTATTTCACAATATATAGTAATATTGATATATAATGATATCTATGATAAGGGATTTACTCAATGGTTCCCTTTCAATCTTGTGGAACATTTACATCTACACCATATGAATGAATGAGCATGTACTGTGGCTCCCCCTGATGGACAGCATTAACATTACAACAGCTTTTAGACACCAACAAACTAAATTCTTGAAATTAATCATAATAATCATAAAGATAATAAAGGAATTGTGCTTGATTGGTTGTATAAGAAGTATAAGGTTATATTCATCCAGAAAAACAGTAGAGAAAGGCTCAATTATACAGAGAACAGACGAGGTGTAACGGTTTACTGAAGAACTGACATGTGAAGAGGAGTAAAGTGCAGGAATATTCACCTCATCTTCACCACACTGTGAATAACGCTGCCGTCCACACCACTGATCAGCACTGGCACAACATGAAGGAATTAAGCTGACTTACTAGTGTTCACAAACGTAAGTGTATTGTACATAAAACAAGTAAGTTGTCTCTTAAAATCTCGAGAGTTGTGTTGTTTCAGCTCAGTGGGTTGTATTAGTGAATATTAGTTCATGTATATTAGTAAATGCATTCCTCGTCCTCCATTATCAGATCATTGAGCTCATTTTCAGGAGAAACTCTCTTCATGTCTCCTCATTATGTCTGAACACAACACTATATTCTACTCTGCTCTATGATTCTGGAGTTAAGAGTGTGTGGATATCTGCACTAGAAACAGGACACACACTCTGAGTAGAGCAGCATGTATTGTGTTGTGATGTTTATAAGTGTGTGTTTAGTAGTCGTTTTCCTGTGGTTGTGTGGTCTTCATACCGCAGCGGTGCAGAACCTCACCCTTCAACAACAGAACATCAGATCCTGCCCGGGATTTCCAGCCCTCTCTCATGAGATCAGACCCAAATCCTCCTCATTCATGCTGAATGTAAGGTCAGAGTGAGCAGATGAGTGGGCTGAAGGAGAGACGAGCAGGAGAGCTAATGATGATGCAACAGCAGAGGAGGACACACATTAACACATTCACACATCACTAGCTGAGTTTCCATTTAAATATGAGAAGTAGATGAATGTGTGAAACTGGAGTATGGCTTAAAACATTAGTGAAGAAAGCAGCGTTTACATCTAATGGGAGCATCACCTCCTCAGCTCCTGCACAGATCTCACTGAGAGGAGTGGAGTCTGCTGCACTGTGGGGATTCTCCACTGTGGTGTTTGTTCTCCTCTAATAAATGAGCTGCGCCTCAGAAGACCAAGACCAAACGCAGTGAACGCGGAGGCTTCTGCAGGCGTGAGACGAGAGCGCAGACTGATGCTTAAGACAGTTCTGGAGGGAATACTAATAGAAGAATACTGAAGCACTGTGATGACGGACTGACGGAGGACTGAGGCCTTTTACAATCAGCACAACAACATTTCAGATCAAAAGTCAAACACAGAAAGCGAGGATGAACACTTCCATAATGAACGCAACACAACTCGAGAGGTTTAAATAGCCCAGGTAATCAGTCCATGATGAGCTTCCAGCTGTGTGTGTGCAATCAGGGAGAGATCTGGAACTGGTGTGTGAGTGAGGTGCATGATGGGATCTGTAGTGCTTTTTTCAGTGGCAGAATTGTAGTTCTGTTGTAGTGATCATAACAGAAAACACCCCTATTCAGGTACAGCACATCATTAAAGGGTTAGTTCATGTGGAAATCTAAATGATAACCCTTTATAATAACAGTACGTGAATAATGATTTATTTGGGGGATGCTTTCAGTTCCAGAGTAACAGTTGGCAGGGAGTTTTGCTGAAT
>LR812521.1:79991455-79993955 GCA_903798195.1 Danio kyathit | reverse complement strand
GGACGTTATCACTATGACATCTATCAGACATTAGATTTTAATCACTTTCCAACACAACCTAAAATCAACCAAATAACTTGTATGAAAATAACGTTGTCCTTAGACGCTGGCTAGTCGCTGAATTTTGATCACCTGACAGCATGACCTAAATCTAACCTCATATTAAGGTCTTATGACATTGTGCGCCTGCTGGGAATCTACTGTATCTGCACACGTATAAGACTGGACATAAAATAGGAATGCTAAAGCGGGATCAGTGTGTGATGAATGCAGCGGTAATAACAGCACACGGCCACACTAACAGGTGTGGTGATGATGATGATGATGATGCTAACATGCAAATCTCACACTGTTTGCATCTCACTTTGCATCCAAAAACATCCTCAATGATCCAGCGGCAGTGAGGGCTCCTGGAGTGGGGAAAACGGAGCAGCTTTGATTAACAAATGAGTCTTATTTTCACTTATCAAACAGTCAGAGAGAGACGGAGCTGTCCTCTGAGCATGCAAAGCACATGCAGCTCACCATAAGAGGAGTGGATCATCAGCATCCAGATCACTGCAGTGTGTGTGTGTGTGTGTGTGTGTGTGTGTGTGTGTGTGTGTGTGTGTGTGTGTGTGTGTGTGTGTGTGTGTGTGTGTGTGTGTGGCAAGAACACATCTGCAAGAACACTATGTGCACTGTAAACACTGGAGACTTTCAGGATGTCGGTCCGTCAGAGTCTGATCACTGAAGCCACACAAACACTGAGGGTTAATATTGCTTATGTTCATCCACACACACACACACATACACACACACACACACACACACACACACACACACACACACACACACACACACACAAAAACTTATTGGTTGAGTTATTCATCAATAGTTAGTAGTGTGTGTGTGTGTGTGTGTGTGTGTGTGTGTGTGTGTGTGTGTGTGTGTGTGTGTGTGTGTGTTACCATAGCAACTGTAGAATCACCACAACAGATCAATTACTATAGTTGGAGTGTTACCATAGCAACTGTAGAATCACCACAACAGATCAATTACTGTAGTTGTTGTTACCATAGCAACTGTAGAATCAGCACAACAGATCAATTACTATAGTTATTTTGTTACCATAGCAACTGTAGAATCAGCACAACAGATCAATTACTATAGTTATTTTGTTGCCATAGCAACTGTAGAGTCACCACAACAGATCAATTACTATAGTTATTTTGTTACCATAGCAACTGTAGAGTCACCACAACAGATCAATTACTGTAGTTATTATGTTACCATAGCAACTGTAGAATCACCACAACAGATCAATTACTATAGTTATTTTGTTACCATAGCAACTGTAGAGTCACCACAACAGATCAATTACTGTAGTTATTATGTTACCATAGCAACTGTAGAGTCACCACAACAGATCAATTACTGTAGTTGTTGTGTTGCCATAGCAACTGTAGAATCACCACAAGAGATCAATTACTGTAGTTATTTTGTTACCATAGCAACTGTAGAATCACCACACATTAATGATGTGTCTACACTACAGTATTGTTCATAGACACTACAGTGTGTTGTATAGTTTACTACAGTATTGTGTGGCGTGAGCAGGCTAGTTCAGCCATGTGTTTCATCCAACTCTTTCACTCTGACCAGGCCCGGATTAAGAATTCAGAGGCCCCTGGGCACAATGTCTTGTAGGCCCCCCCTACAAGGCCGCACCTCTATAGTTGAATTAAAAAATAAGATTAATATAATATTTTTTAAATAAAGTTAATCTATAATATTTTGCCCACATGTTTTTAATAAATGACATAGTACATATATTTAGTCAACAAAGATTTACCTGATTTTAAAAGCATTTAAAGCACACTTTGATAAAAATACTAACAAAACTAGTGAAAATTAATGGATTCTAATATACTTGTTCAAGTTCACTGAAGCAGTACTAAAAATGTATATTTAAGGGTATTTTTAATGTATAACTTCTACAAACTTATAATGCATATGATTTGGATATAACACCTCTCCAGTCCAGTTCTGTGAATCTGAGTCTTCCATAACACACACACTGATTAATGATTCCTGCTGTCTCCCTCGTGATGATGAAGAGTAGGCAAACAGCACTCGATTATAAAGCTGAAAGTATCTGAAATCACACACACTGTACCAGTTCTCTCCTGTTTCTCTCCTCTTCAGGGCTTTTTCTGACTCTCTCTCCATGAGGTCGGAGAATATGGGTGAAGCAGGGCGACTAACATTGTAAATACAGATTAATTATTTTAAGATGTCGCTAACATTTAACACCAGGTGGAAAATAACTGTTTATAGAACATTTATAATTATTATTATCCTTATTAAATACCTTGTGACTCATTTTATATATTTTATATACTTTATTTACATTTTTAAACTAAAACATTTCCTTTCTATTGAAAATAAATGTATGTCCAATCTGCTATGTATGTATGGGGGGGGGGGGCGTGTTCACCAGCTGCTGGATTCGAACCGA